>ML102805.1:153811-253570 GCA_003697995.1 Taxidea taxus jeffersonii | reverse complement strand
CAACTACCACATGATCTCCCTGATATGAGGAAGTGGAGATGCAACAGGGGTGAGAGTTAAGGTGGTAGGAAAAGTAAAAATGAAAGAAGATGGGATCGGGAGGGAGAAAAACCAAAAGAGACTCTTAATGTCATAAAACAAACTGAGGGGGGTGGGGGGAAGAGGGGTTGGGTGAGGGTGGTGGGGTTACATCATATGTTTAAATAAAGCTTAAATTAAGTAAAAAAAAAAAAAAAAAAAAAAGGTCCTGATTTTGTGCTCCGCCGTTTGCTGGGAGCTGGTCCCTCCCCCTGGGGTCTATCTTCCCATCGCATTGGATTCACTTCTCCGCTGGTCCTACCTTTTAGAAAGTGGTCGATTTTCTGTTTCTAGAATTGTTGTTCTTCTCTTCAATCTCCTGTTGGATTCGTAGGTGTTCGGAATGGTTTGATAGGCTATCTAGCTGATCTCCTGCTGCCTGATGTCGTCTCAGCCTGCTACTTCTCTGCCATCTTGACTCCTCGATACAGCATTTTTTTAAAAAGTCCTACTTGTTTAAGAAAATTATTTTATAGGTCAAAATAGAGTTTAAGCAATTTTATGTAAAATACTCAAAGGTTATATATAAATCTGTAAAAAATAACTCACTCCAAATGATTTCTGCATAATGAAGTAACTTAAAAATTGAAAATTTAATGTAGTCTTCCTAATGACTTTTGGTCAGTGAAGTAGTGAGCTTAGCAATTTGAAATTTTGTATTTGAAAAATGCTGTGGTACTTTTTTACCTTTTGTTTCTGAACTATATGGGACTTGACTTGCAAAGAAGTTTCCACCATAGAGATCTATGACCTTTTAGACAACTTGTTTGAGAAAACATATGTTAGAGCCTTGAAAAGTACAAAATTCTGGACAAAGTCTCATGTCATCATGAGTGGTCTGTAGCCATGGCTCACTGGGTTCTGATTTCAATTTGATCACCTCATGACTATGTGACCTTCAGTGGATGCTCAGCTTTCCCTGAGGCTTTGACTTCTCATTAATCAAGCAATAAAATAATACCTCTTGTATCTTCTTCCTAAAGCTATGGAGAAAAAAAGTGCTTGAGAAGAATGTAACATTTAAGAGCACATTACTCTCTTCTTTGCTATCATATTAAAGGTAGTAAAAATCTATGTTATCAGGACCATTTTAGTGGAGTGTTAAGGATGACACCCGGAAACAAAAGACATGAGTTCTAATTATGCCTCCTGAATTCATTAATTGGTTGACCTTGGAGAAGCTACTTAATTTCTCTGAGTTCCCTTTATTTCTTTCATAAAAAACAAATGAGAAGATAATACCTCAATCATGGCAGGGAACCAGAAATGGCAATCTCTTTTAATTACAATTACATGTCTCAGCAATGAAAACATTCATTCTAGACTTCTTGGAGATAGTAGGTAAAAATCTCAATAATAATAGTTTATTCTCTATAATAATAATAATTAAAATTTACTGAAACTCTATGTTTTTTCAGGAACATAATACTCTATATGCGTTATCTCATTTAATCCTTTTTAAAAAACATTTTATAACATATTTACTTTAGAGAGAGAGAGCCTGTACTTGGAGGTGGAGAGGGGCAGAGAGAGAAGACCTGAGCTAAAACCAAGAGTTAGACCCTTATCCAACTGTACCACCCACCCACCAAGTGGTACAGTTAGATAAGGGATTATAAAGATTTTTAATCTTTATAAAAATCCTCTGAAACATACTATGAGTATCACTTTACACTAGGGAAACTGAATTTTGAAGGTTAAATAGCATCATCAAAGTCATAGACCAGTGTTAATATTGAGATTTAAACCCAGGATGATTCTAAAGCTTACATCTTTGATCATCATGCTACAGTCTTTTCAAAATAATAAATATAATCTTTTTACTTATAAATACATATATAAATAAATATAATAAAGAATGTCAGTTTGGGGGCACCTGGATGGCTCAGTGGGTTAAAACCTCTGCCTTCAGCTTGGGTCCTGATCCCAGGATCCTGGGATTGAGCCCCGCATCAGGGTCTCTGCTTAGCAGGGAGCCTGCTTCCTCCTCTCTCTCTCTCTCTCTGCCTGCCTCTCTGCCTACTTGCGATCTCTATATGGCAAATAAATAAATAAAATCTTTAAAAAAAAAAGAATGTCAGTTTGAATCTGTTAAAGGAAAGTGGTATTACAAGATTATATATATATGTATGTATACATATATATGTACATATATATGTATGTATATATATGCATATATGTATGTATATATGTATGTATATATGTGTATATATGTATGTATATGTGTATATATGTTCTATATATATGTATATAGAATGTATATACACACATATATACATTCTATATACATATATACATATATATGTAGAACAACTTCGTCTATATTTATAAGATGCAACAGTTGTGCCTCATTTGGAGATATTTCTCTTATCATATTTTACTCTGTGCCCAAAATACAGGATATGGACTTTAAATTGCAAACAGAGTTATAACACTTGGTTATGTGATTTGGCAGAGTCAGCCTACATGTCCACTCATCTCACTGAGGCCTATGGATATTACTGCCAAAACAATCATTTATTAGAAAAGATATATTGGAATATCATGGAGCGAAGGAAACAAAGTCAGTTTAGGCCTGAAATTGTTCTAAGCTGAGAGTTTTACCCCCTCAGAATTTTAAGTAGATGTGGCTTTACTCCTCCATAAATTAGAAAAATATCTAGTTTCCTTCACAGCCCAAGCCTGATCATTTTTTAATTTTTTTCTCTTCTTTATTTCTTAATTAGAAAGAGAATTAAATTGGAAGAAACTTCTGAGACCTATGACAGATTGTACTTTCCAACATGACAGCAATATCTCTCTTTCCTCCTGTTTAGGTCTTGTCTCTGCAAAATGCAATGGTGGGAACATGGGCAGAAAAACTGCTATATATGTTATGTGTTAAATGTTTGAGCCATTGGGTGAGGCTATAGTGGGCCACAGCTTACTTTTTCCTTGACACTCTGAGACATGACTCTACAAACACATTTCCTTTTAGAACAAGCAAAGTGACCACAGAGATCTGGTTGCTGCCAAGAGTTGGTCTAAGAGGGGTCCTGAAAATGTTTTACCTCCCCCATCCAGCTGGAGCAAGAACAAGGACACGTTTTACTTTGGAAACAGAAGCAGGAGGTAAGCAGGAGGAGCAACTGGGGTGGCTTCTGCCTCTTTTTTGTCCATAAGTTCAAAATTGTGGGTCTCTCTCATTCTTTGTTTCTTTTCAATGTCAGTGGTTTGAAAAATAAATAATTTAGTTAAACTATGTAGATAAGCCAAAATATATGAAGATGCACACTTGAAAATTAACTGTAGTTAATTCAGATACCATAGGTTTTATTTGCTTGTGTTCTAGTTCTGTTACAAATGCATTACATATCTAGTAAATATTTTTGGACACCTTTGTTAGTCAGGCCCTGTGTTAGATGGTTATGAATCAGAAAGATTTGATCCTGGGGCACATGGCTGGCTCAGTAAGTAAAGCATGAGATGCTTGATCTCAGCATTATGAGTTCAAGGCCCATGTTGAGTGCAGAGATTACTTAAAAATAGAAGACTTGATCCTACCCTCATGTGGCAGGTATTTGAGCAGAGAAGATAAACACAAAGTCAAATTAAAATTATTATTTGTGGGGTGGCTCAGTTGATTAAGTGACTGACTCTTGATTTTGGCTCAGAACAGGATCTCAGGGTCATGAGATGGAGCCCCCCTGTTGAGCTCCGTGCTGGGCATGGAGCCTGCTTAAGAGTCTCTCTTTGCCCTTACTCTCTAAAAAATACATACATACATACATACATACATACATATATAAAATTATGATTTGCATTTAGAAGAAAAGACCAGATCCAAGTAGAGTGTGTAATGGGGTGCCATAACCTAAACTGAAGTTTCAAGGGACTTTTTTTTTTTTTTAATGATAGTGGCATATAATTAGGGACAAAAGGGATCAGTATATGTTCACAGGGTCAGGTTGAGAAGATGACTAGAAGAATTTCAGTGCAAGGTAAGAACAGGTGTACAGGTCTTTCAGTGGAAGGAAGCATGACACGTTTAAGGAACTGAAAATATTCCAAGAGGACTTGTGAGATAGGAAGCCAGGCAAAAAGGTGAGAAATGAGGCCAGATAGAGAGGAGGGATCATGTCATACAGGGATATTTAGGCTCCATTTAAGGATCTTGCCCTTTACCTGTTATACATGGATAAGCCATTCAAGGGTTTTATGTAGGAAAATGTTAAAACCAGGCCTGGTGTCTGTTGATTTGTTTACTTTTTTTTTTTTTTTTTTTTTTTTTAAGAAGAGTGCAGCCTGCATTTTAGATAGTGGGTTGAAAGAAGCAAGAGAAAATGCTCAAAACCACCTGAGGAGGTTTTTTCAGAATAAGGTAGAAGGTAATGGTGGCTTTGGTTACGGTGCAGAGAAGATGAAAGATGCTAAAGGATATGTAGAGTGGAGAATTAAAAAGACTTTATAATGGATTGGCTAATAGGGCAGAAAGGTATTGTGGCATTTCAAATCAATTCCAAGTTATTTTCCTGGAGGTTGGTGTCTTTTACTGAGAAAAGGTATCTAGAAGTTTTGTCTGTTACTGGGTTTGAGATACCCAAGTAGAGATAGTGATGAGAGATGTAAATTTGATGGTCATCAGTACAATTTTGTATAGCAGAGAAGAGGTTGGATAAGAAAGATAAGACTTGAAGAGGACTCGAACTAAAGCTTGTAAAATACAAAGATTTCAAGATTGGCTGGAATATAAAAATAATGTGTGAACACCTATAAAATTGGATTGAGTGTATAGTATAGTGGTTAGGAGCACATAATCTAGAACCAGATTACTTGGGTTTGAATTGTTACATCACCACTTCCTATGTATAACTGTTAAAGTATTTGACTTCTTGGGATGACTGTATCTTTACTTGTAAAATGAGGATAATAACCATGCCTACTTTATAAGAATTTTGTTAATAATGTATTGCATAATACATTTATAGAGTGCCTTGCACTTTGTAATTACTTAATAAGTGACATTTATTATTAGGATAATAGTAACTATTTTTTAAAGATTTTATTTATTTATTTGACAGAGAGAGATCACAAGTAGGCAGCCAGAGAGAGAGGGGGAAGCAGGCTTCCTGCTGAGCAGAGAGTCCGGTCGATACAGGGCTCCATCTCAGGACCCTGAGATCATGACCTGAGCCACAGGCAGAGGCTTAACTCACTGAGCCACCCAAGTACCCCAATAGTAACTATTTTTTTTTATTTTTTTAAAGATTTTATTTATTTATTTGACAGAGATGGATCACAAGTAGGCAAAGAGGCAGGCAGAGAGAGAGGGAGGAGGAAGCAGGCTCCCCACTGAGCAGAGAGCCCAATGTGGGACTCGACCCCAGAACCCAGAGATCATGACCCCAGCCGAAGGCAGCAGCCCAACCCACTGAGCCACACAGGCACCCTAGTAACTATTTTTTAAGGAAATGATTTGTTTATTCATTTATTGAACCACTAAATTAGTGCTCACCATATCAGGCACTAGACTGGGTGCTACAATAGAGAGGTAACCAATAGAAGTTTGTCCTTGCATTCATGATTCTTGTGCTCTACTTGAACAAAAAATCACTTGACATGATGTTTTGTTATTTTATTGACATTAAAAAGGAAATAGCAAATCTGGCTGTAGGGACTTGAAAAAGTAAGGCTTCCCTCTAAAATCCAGATTACTATCAGTAAAGGATACCAAGACTGTAGAGCATATAACCTAGGCTTAACCAAAATTTATTTCACTATATTTGCTTAATAAAAATAAGCACAACAGGCACCCAGCAAACTTGCAGGCAGGCCAATTTAAGGACCGTTGTTAGCAGGACCACATCCCAAAATCCTGTCTTTCTTGGCTGTCTGCATCTGTTCAATCTTAACATTATTTCCGCAGAGTGTGTGATGTTGTGCTCTATCTCAGTCAGAAGAAATTATTATTGATTTGCTTAGCTATAGTTAAATGCCTAGATGATCCTCCCTATCTTGATTATGGATCCAAGGGCTTTACCCATGATGTTTGCTCTGGTCTCTTAAATACAGACTCAGCTCTAGCTCCTTGAACATTTCTCGATCTACAGTGAACATATTCCCCTCTGAAGTGCTTTTAAAAAATGATAATAATTTACAACTACTGTAGTCTTTTAAATTTCAAATGGACTTTTCCAACCTGATCAAACATAAAACATATTTAAAGTGCTAGTTATTTTAAACCCAAGACTTAGAGCAATAATAAGTGATCTGCTTCATCTCAACTTGATTAATGAGGCCAGGCTTGTACATCCATAATGATGAGTAATTATACTTTATCTTTCTAAGCTAATTCTCACAGGAGAGTCAGTTATGTTAAACTGTTAACCTTCTTGTGGTAGCAAATGGGACTTCTTTCTTGCTTCCTCCTGAACTAATAGGGTATTTCCCTCAGTGTTTACAAGGACATCAAAGTGTGACTTTGGTATAGATAATGATAGGGATGGAGAAGATGTTTGCTGCAGTCACTTCTTTTCATCTGGTGCTTCTCATTTAGGTAGTTTTAAGTGAAACTATTGTAACTGGAAAGAAATGAGGAACCCACACTTTAATGATTTTCGAGAGTCTTGATTTAGAATTGGATCTAAAATCTTGAAGCTTGTTCTGTGCTGAACAAGTCTATTTGCCTCAATGAAATTTTTGTTCACAATTTTGCATAGATTTGTACTTTTTGTTTGAGTGTTGCCACAAGCATGACATTTTTAAAAATTTTCCTCCCTTATAAAACTCTGTATTCATATAGTTTCTGTGTATTTATTTTTTTGGATTTTTTATTAAGGTTAATTGACATATGATATTATAATATTATATTAGTTTCAAGTGTCCATCATAATGATTTGATATTTGGATAAATTGTGAAATGATCACTAGTTAACCTCTATCACCATTATAGTTATAAATTATTTTTTCTTGTGATGACAACGTTCAAGTTTTACTCTCTTAGAAACTATTACATTTGGAATAAGGTGTTATTAACCATAGTTGCTTTGCTGTACGTTAGATCCTTACCCATGAGTTATTTTATGCTTTGAAGTTTGTACCTTTTGACTGTCTTCACCCATTTTGCCTACCACCCAGTTGGCAACCACCAATCTGTTCTCTGTATCTATGAGCTTCTTTGTTTGTTTAGGATTCCACATGTAAGGGAGATAATATGCCATTTCTCTATCTCTGTCTGAGTCATTTCACTTAGCATAATGCCCTCGAGGTCTATCCATGTTGTCCCAAATGATAAAATTTCATTATTTTTTATGGTTAAATAATATTTCATTTCATTTTGTTGTAGGTTTCCTTTGTTGTGAAGAAGATTTTCAGTTCAACATAGTCCCATTTGTATGTTTTTGCTTCTGTTACTTTTGCTTTTGGTGTCGAATAAATATATATATATATATATATATATTGCCAAGAACTATGTCATTGAGCTTACTGTCTATGTTTTCTTCTAGAAGTTTTATGATTTCAGGTCTTACAAGTCTTCCATTCATTTTGAGTTTAATTTTTGTGTCAGATGGTCCAGTTTAATTCATTGGCATGTGGCTATCCAGTTTTCCCAGAACAATTTATTTATTACAGAGATTGTCCTTTCCCCATTGTATATTCTTAGCTCCTTTGCCATTAATAAATCGACCATATATGCATTAATTTATTTCTGCATCTGTATTCTGTTCCATTCATCTATGTATTTGTATTTATGTCAACACTATATTGTTTGGTTACTATAGGTTTTTAAATATAGCTTGAGATCAACGATCATGATAACTCCATCTTTGTTCTTCCTCCTCAAGATTGCTTTGGGTATTAGGGATCTTTTGTAGTTTGTAAAAATTTCGGGATTGTTTGTTCTATTTCTATGAAACAATGCCAGTGAAATTTTGATAAGGATTGCATTGAAACTATAGATTGCTTTGGGTAGTATGAACAGTTTAACATTATTAATTCTTTCAGTACATGAACATTGATTGGAGCATGGAATACCTTTCTCTGTATATGTGTCCTCTTCAATTTCTTTTCTTTATATATATATATATATAGATACATAGATATGTATCCCTGGACTTGGACTTGACATGTTGTCTGTTACTACCTTAAGAAAATCGTCTTGTCAGTGATTATTTACTTTGAAATAGAAATAATGAATACCTCTCTGAAGGTTTGATACTTCCCAAAGAAGTTGTTTTTCTCATATTGAAACATTTCAATGAAAGAGAGAGATTTTTAGATATTTTCTTTTATTTTTAGATATTTTCTTTATATTTTATATATTTTTTCTACTTATTTCTCCAAGGAGCTCCAAGTAGTATTATGTAGTATATCAGAACCTAAATTTTTCCTGGTACTCAAGTCCATATTCCCAAGAAAAGCAATATATCACCCATATAAGGCCATCATTATGACACATGGATTAATCAAAAAGAAATACTCTAAAAGATGTCCTTTCAATATTCACCTCATTTACAGACACAAAAACCAATATGTTTACCAGGTGTTTCTCCCTGCCCCTTGCTCTCATTCACATGCACACACACCCAATATTAGAGGAGGTACATACTCCCTTTATGTATAGAGGTGCTGGAAAACTGATATTTTTTTCTGCAAAGTTTTTATTTTTTAAAATGTATGACTAACTTTCAGGGATCCTACATTCAGTGTTTTTGTTGTTGTTGTTTATTTGATTGTTTTTTTCCCTGAAGTTACTAATAGAGCATAATGCTCATTAAATGATTCTACTCCCAAATGAGGAAAATTTGAGGATTATAGAAAGATGATGCTTTGCACATCCATCAATCACTAACTCTTCTTCAACTTGAAAATCTCATAGGATCTCATAGGATCTCACAGGATCTAATTTCAATAGAGTGGTGTTACTGAGGCATACAGTTTTGTGATTTTTTAATTGAAAAAAGACAGTAGACATTCTAAGCTAATATATAATTTCACTGCTTTTCTGGAATAAATGAACATTTCAAGGGCTCAAAGATAGTCTTTCTTCTGCCGTTCCCATGAAAACTACATGGTATGGGTCCAGTAAATTTTTAAAAAGACATATTTATTTCATTATTTTATTAAAATTCACACAATTTCCAGGCACCAAAATACTATTACATATGAAGTTTCAAATATTTTAATTTACTATATTTTATTACAATTTGATAATTTTTACCAAATAGTAATTATTTTAATAAGATTCTAGGACTACAGCAGCAAAATAATTTTCTGATATAACCCCTTCCTCCAGTAAAGCCAACAGTTAAGGGGCTTTGGGAAAGAAGCCCAGTCTACATTCTTCACTAAACAGGGTTTGTGTATTTTTTTCTCCAAGAGAAGCTACTTAATACTCCTTTACATCTTTTTTTATATAACTTATTTTCCACTTGGTAAGACCATAACATTTTTGTATAATCTCAGAAAAAAAAAAGAGTTCTAGAAATAGGGTCCTCTTTTGAAATGTATTTATTCCCCAATCTGTCTCCACCAAAGAAATGATATTGCGAACACCTGGGTGGCTCAGTCTGTTAAGCATCTGCTTTTGGCTCAGGTCATGATCCCACATTGGGTTCCCTGCTCAGTGGGGAGTCTGCCTCCTTCTCTGCCCCTCCCCACTGCTTGTGCTCCCCCTTTCTCTATCTCTTTTCTCTCATATGTGCATGTGTGCTGGAAAATAAATAAATAAAATCTTCTTTTTAATCTTATTTCCAGGGTTTTCTCTATCTTGCATGCATCCCAAGTTGGACATGTTTCCCCTTAGATTCTTCAACTTTCCAGAGAAGATTTTAACTCAATTAACTTCTATGTGCACATAGTTCTGCCTTTAAATACAAGCATGGTATATCTATACTTAGGGACTTTTCAGGGAGAAAAACACAAAAATTCTGATTCCCACCTTTCAGCAAACAGTAAATGTAAATTGAAAGAAACAGTACTCCTGAGGATTGCTTGAAATCTTAACCACCCATCTCTACTTCTGGATGCTTTTAAGGAGCCCCCAAATTAAGCTTACAACTCATTTCACAAAAATAGCCTGACTACATAATTTTTAACCTTCTACAGTCAAGAATTACTTTTAATAATTTTTTTTACCCCTAGTTGGCTTATTACTGGGACAATTTAAGTATCTTTTTTTTTTTTTTCTTTTACACTCTCTACATCAACTTTCAAGGACCTGTGTTGACAGAAGTTTGTCCATCTGCAATTCTTGGCTTTCAAAGATGCCCTGGGCATCAAGATATAGCAAGAGATTGGGGAAAGTGGACCATGAAAGATGAGAAAGCAGACTGTAGGGTCCAGTCTTGAATTGTCATACCTCATTTCTGCTCACATTTATTGGTTAGACCTCAGTCCCGTGTTGATAACCTTACTGCAAGAACAACTGAAAAGTGAAGTTTGCTTTGTACTCCATGAGGAAAGAGAAAAAGGAAATGAGTTTGATAATTAATCAGTCTCTGTTTACCTTTGAAAATGAACAGCAATATACAATATGACTTTGTCTTCTTTTCTCCCTCAAATATATAGGTACTTTTTAACTTGCCCTAATTTTATCTTTTATTTTTATTTAACCTCGTTGTATTATGCACAGTTTTTAAGTTGCTTTAAGCTTTTCTGAATGAAGTATGATATGAATCAAACATTATATAGTTTAAAAGATGAGAGGCGCACCTGTGTGGCTCAGTCAGTTCAGCATCTGCCTTTGGCTCAGGTTATGATCCCAAGGTCCTGGGATCAAGCCCCACATTAGGCCCCCCACTCAGTGGGGCATCTGCTTCTCCCTCTCTCTTTATGCCTGCTTGTGCTCTCTCTCTCTCTTTCTCCCCCTTCTCCCCACAATAAATAAAATTTTAATTTTTTAAATAAGGAAAATAATATCTATTTCGTAGGCTTTATGTGAAAATTTAATGTGTTGCTACACATATAAAGCAAAGAACAGTGCCTAGTACATAGAAAATAATGACTTTCTTAATTTTGTTATTACTATTTACATTGGTATAAAGAAAAAATAAAAATGACTGCTTGGAAGAAGAACAGCTTTTCCTAGAGTTAAGTTCTAAGACATCGTGTTTCTCCTAGTTTCTCATCAAGTATGTGTGATGTTCATGGCAACAGTGGATATGCACAGAGTCCTATTCATAACGTCTTCCATTATAAGTCAAAGATACAGACTTACTGCTCATTTCAGTAGAAGTAATATTAATTAGTGACCAAGTTATGAGGTTCAGGTTTTTCATATTCGATCTTGATTTCAGGATTAAAGTTTGGATACCTATAGAAATGAATCCTTTCGGGTATTATGTCATTAAATCAATTCTCACAACTAGAATTTTGATGAGTTAAATAACGAAGAGTTCAAGGTTTTGTTTTTTTATAAGAATCAAAAAACACAACACTTTTATTCAATTAAGGACAGAATAATATTTTTCAACAATCAACGAAGAACAGATAATTTGACTTCACATATATACAAGATTACCTCTTAGTTCCTCATTGATCAGTTTTAATTATGTTTCCTATGACACCAATAATGTTAAACTTGAGAATGGCATTTAATGCTTTGTATTAGGAACAGAGCAGTAAGAACTAATATGTTGTATATATTGTAAAGTTATCATTTAAATATTTATTTATTAGGGTGTCTGGGTGGCTCAGTTGGTTAAGCTTCTGACTCTTGTTTTTGGCCCAGGTCATGGTCTCGTGGTTGTGGGATTGAACCCCCGTGGAGCTCTGTGCTCAGTGTGCAGTCTGCTTCAGATTGTTTCTCACACTCCCTGTCACTCTCTCTCTCTGTCAAATAGATAAATAAATAAATATTTTATTTTTTAATATTCTATTAATTTATTTGAGACAGACAGCATGCAAGTTGGGGAAGTGGCAAAGGGAGAAAATCTTTTAAGCCAACTCCTGGCTGCCTCTGGAGCCCCAGTTGAGGCTGGATTTCATAATCCATGGGTTCCTGGCCTGAGCTGAAACCAAAAGTCAGTCACTTAATAGATAGGTACCCAGGTGATCCTGTAAAGATACAATTTAAATTAATTTTCAGTCCTTGATCCATAGTATTTAAGCTCAAGATTGACATAAAATCAATTAGCAAGAGAAAATTAGTTGGTAACTAAGTTATGTATGGCCTTATTACCAATTGCATTTTGATTTACAGTACTGTATCACTAGCTTGTTACAACTTTCTTATGGCTATTTCAATTTCAAGGAAGGTTACAAGAAACTTTAAGTTCGCTTTATAGAGTGGAGGAGGAAAACAAGTATTAATGTCCTACCTCCACAAACCTACAAAAGAAAATTTTAGGCAAGTAGGGTAAACAAAATGTCCCTATAGAGGGGAGGGTTGGGGTGAAATTGAAGAGTAACATGGAAAAATAAATATTTGCAGTTACGATAAAGACATAAATATTCCAAAACATTTTTAACATATAGAGTTGTTGGTTAAGCATAACTCTTTCATAAGTATTTATATGATGATTTTCTTTCACATTTTGATGTTGAAAAGTAGTTGTAATTATTTAATGCATATTATATAGGGATACAAACTTTCTGCATATCTGATGTTTTATTGTTATACAAATATTTGAGCAAATAAACTACTCTACTGTTTTATCTCTAATGATTCATGTCCTTTGGCTAAATTCTCCCAAAGGAGATACTAAAGTGTTTATGTTAAAATGTTTATTTACCTTGTTATCCAAGAATATTGGATTTCATTCTGAATATTAAAGTTTAAGCCAAGTTCAGGCAAACAAAAATACCCAAACTCTATTGAAATTGTTATTATAGTTGACCCTTGAATAACAACATGAACTTGAATTTCATGGGTCCACTTACACATGGGTTTTTTTCCAATAAATATACTACAGTACTATAAATGTATTTTCTCCTTCTAATGATTTTTAAGTAACATTTTATTTTCTCTGGCTTACTTAATTGTGTGAATACAGGATATAACACATAACAGATATGTGTTAACCTACTGTTTATGTCATCTGTAAGGCTTCTGGTTAATAATAGGCTATTAATAGTTAAGTTTGGGGGAATTAAAAGCTATATGCAGATTTTTTTACTGTGTGTAGGGTTGGTGCCCCTAACCTCTACAACGCTCGAGGGTTAACTAAATTGCTTCAATCTCTAAACACAGTTTTATCCAATATCTGTTACATATATGTCAACTGAAAAATGGGGATGGGAACAAAATCATAGCAATAATATTCTGATTGTATATCCATTATTAACTGAAACTTAGATTCAGTTAAAATTGAAATTAAATTCAGTTAAAATGAACTGAAATTAAGTGTATTTAAACAACAATGAAATATCATTACATATCCCTCAGAATGACAAAAATCCAAAACACTGACAACACCAAATATTGAAGAGAATATGAAACAGGAGGAACTCTGAATCATTGCTGATAGGACTGCAATTGGTACAACCGCTTTGGAAAACATCTTGGGAATTTATTACAAAATTGAGCATCTTCAGGGTGCCTGGGTGGCTCAGTGAGCTAAAGCCTCTGCCTTCCGCTCGGGTCATGATCCCAGGGTCCTGGGATTGAGCCCCACATCAAGCTCTCTGCTAGGTAGGGAGCCTGCTTCCCCATCTCTCTCTCTCTCTCTGCCTGCCTGTCATCTCTCTGTCAAATAAATAAATTAAATCTTTGAGAAAAAAAAAAAACCTGAGCATCTTCTTACCATACGATCCAGCAATCACACTCATTAAAAAAGATTTTATTTCTTTATCTGAGAGAGAGAGAGAGAAAGAGAGAGCCAGAAGAGCATGAGCAGGGGGGGAGAGGGAGAAGCAGACTCCCCACTGAGCAGGGAGCCTGACATGGGGCTCCATCTCAGGACTCTGTGATCATGACCTGAACCAAAGGCAGACACTTAACTGACGGAGCCACCCAAGCATCCCCACACTCTTTAGTATTTACCTAAATGAGTTGATGGCATGTTCACACAAAAATCTGCACGTGGATGTTTACAACAGTTTTATTCATAATTGCCCAAACTTGGAAGCAACCAAGAAGCCTTTCAGTAGGTGAATACAAATCTGTGGTGCATTCATAAATGAAATATTATTCTGCAATAAAAAGAAATAACCTATTGTTGCAGAACTGCAGGGTTCTTATCTCACAGAGTCACAGCATGAATCTGTGGACACAAAAAGGTGAAGTGAAGTGAAAGTTTATTAAGTAAAGGTGAGAGCAGAAAGGAAAGACAAAAGCTCTCTTTTCTCTAGATGGGGAGGGGAGATAAATAGGTTGCCACTGAAGGCTTTTAGGGGCAGTCTTTTTATTGAGAAGTGACTGGGAATCTTGTGGCCTTGAGATTCTTGTGCCGTCTAGGTTTGTTCCCTTACCTCTTATTCAGCTCTGTCTCAGCATCTCCACCTGCCAGGAATAGGTTCAGAGCCGGTCAGGGGCCTCCTATCTCTCCTGCCTATACTTTATCCCCTTCCCTACTCACAGGACAGCACTTACAGGCAGAAAGAGCTATATTGGGATTGTGAGGAGTGACTGGTTGTATACTTTTTAATTAGTGCGGGTTAGGCATAGAGCAAGTCTCCAAGGAATCTGGAAGCAAGTCTTTCAAGACCTTGAGGGGCCCCTGCTGGCAAGATAAGCTTATTTTTAACCATTAAGGCACTAAGGCAGCCATGACTTCTTTGACGATCAAGCTCTGCGTTTCAGGTATCTATCAGTGGGCTGCAGACTGTAAGGGAATTTTTATTTTATTTTATTTTATTTTATTATGTTTAAAGATTTACTTGCTTGAGAGAGAGACAGTGAGAGAGGGAACACAAGCAGGGGAAGAGGGAGAGGGAAAAGCAGGCTCCACTGAGCAGGGAGCCTGACGTGGGGCTCGATCCCAGGACCCTGGGATCATGACCTGAGCTGAAGGTAGACACTTAACAACTGAACCATCCACGTGCCCCTGTAAGGAGATTTTAATTTTAATTTAAGTTACATTTCTTTTGCCTTTGTTTACCACATCACTATCAAACCACAAAAAGGCATGGAAGAAGCTTAAGTGCATATTATTATGTGAAAGAAGCCAATATGAAAAGCCTGCATATTGTTCTATCCCAACAATACGACCCTGTGGAAAAAGCAAAACAGTGGAGACAGTACAAAAAATTAGTGGTTGTCAGGGATTGGGGGAGGAAGGGATGAACTGATGGAGAAGAGGGGATTTGTAGGGCAGTGAAACTCTTCTGTGTGATACTATAATGAAGAATGTGTGTCATTATCCATTTGTCCAAACCCTTAGAATATGTAACACTAAGAATCAATCTTAACGTGAACCACGAACTATAGGTAATAATGAGGTGTCAGTGTTGGTTGATTGATCCTAACAAACTTACCACACTGGTGAAGGATGCTAATGAGGGGGAGTGTTGTATGTGGGAACTCTCTGCTCTTTCTACACAATTTTGCTGTAAACTCAAAACTGCTTAAAAAAAAAAAAAAGAGGTATGTGTTGAAAATATCAATTTAACTCTTTAGAAAAAAATTGCAATAAATCCATATATTTGCTGTATGGAATACATTGCATTTATATCTTCTCAATTATTGATGACAATTCAAAGAAATCAAAGTAATTTATAATAGTTCCCAGATAAAAATATTTTGCATTTAGAATCAGCAAATAGAACCTTGAAATAGGTATATACATATCCATGATTTTAATTTCTATTTGGTTTTCTTTTCAATTTAGCTATAGATAAGAAACCAAAATGGTATTAGAAAAAGACAAGAAAAGTATAATTAAGTTGAAGTCTAACGGAGGTTGCTTCTCAATATCAGCAGCATCCCATAAGATGCTCACTGATGAGTGAGCACACTGCAATATCATGAAATGATAACTATGTTCTTTTTTTTTTTTAAAGATTTTTATTTATTTGACAGACAGAGATCACAAGTAGGCAGAGAGGCAGGCAGAGAGAGAAGGAAGCAGGCTCCCTGCTGAGCAGAGAGTCCCATGCGGGGCTCGATCCCAGGATCCTGAGATCATGACCTGAGCTGAAGGCAGAGGCTTTAACCCACTGAGCCACCCAGGCGCCCTGATAGCTATGTTCTGATGTAGAAAAAATACTGATGCAGGAATCTCATTTGTGTGAAAAAAGATGCAGATACTACACATTCTATGGACCTTTAAGTTCAGAAATATTCTAACAAGTTTCTCCTTTATACTAATTCAGAAAAATCAGAGATACAAATAGCCATCAAGCCTGAAAAGTATGTTTAAACCAGTGATTCCAATCTTCATATTACATTTGCTGAGATACATTTCGGTCACACTTACATGGAGCAGTGATTGCACACTCTTGGAGAATTTGCTTAACTTTACGTTTTCTGTTTCACTGATTCCTGTACTTGAGCCTTAGGTCAATGAGTCACTGATCTTTAACTCTATGATAACTACTTCTTTGACAAAATTTAATGTATATTTGAAAAGGTAGTGCTGCTTTCCTCTCTTCCAAGACTTTTCACATATGTAATGTTGCATTAATAGGATTACGTTTTTGAACACTTACTTGCGTCAGATGCTATTTTGAATACTTTGTATGCATTTCCCCATTTAATCCTAACAATAATCATGCAAGACAGATATTGTTACTTTCTTTATTATGTAGGTGGAGAGTATTTGAGTAATTTGTCCAAGGTTACACAGCTGGTGAATTCTAAGATACATAGTTCCCCAACGCAACTGTTTTAATCATCACGCTAACTCTTAGTCACCATACCACTTTGCCTCTTAAAAACAACCTTGATGACTAGAATAGGTTAATAAACAAGATAGACAACTCTAAAATAAATTCCTTATGAAGGAAGTAATACCAGTGAATTTAAAGTAGGTTAATCTGAACTAACAGTTGGAATTGTTTTTTTAAGTATGAAGAAATTGGTGAATTATTGGTGAAATGAAGTATCAAAGAAGAGGACTAATGCACATTTTAGAGCCTTTGTTAAAATATTAATTAAATAAGAAGCTTGAGAGGCAATTATATTTCAAACTCTACTCACTGTCATTTCTTATGAATAATCATGATTCTGTCAAATTTATTATTCAGGAATTTATTTGAAAAGTTGAGTTAAAAACACCAAAAATGGGACCTTTCATTTAGTGAAACCACACATATATGTGCACTATTGAGATAAAAAGTTCCAAATTTTCTGGGACGCCTGGATGGCTCAGTGGGTTAAAGCCTCTGCCTTCGGCTCTGGTGGATCGAGCCCCATGTTGGGCTCTCTGCCCGGCAGGGAGCCTGCTTCCTCTTCTCCCTCTGCCTGCTTCTCTGCCTACTTGTGATCTCTGTCTGTCAAATAAATAAATAAAATCTTAAAAAAAAATTCCAGATTTTCTAACTTTTATATCCTTCAGAGTTGTTCAATTGTTATAAACATTTGTTGAATAAATTGTTAGTAACTGAATTTTTTTTGCCTTAGTTTAAAGAAAGCCAAGTATGTTCAATAATGTCATTAAACATGTGCTTGTTTATCTCATTAAGACAAAACAAAACAAAAAAGATCCATATCAGTTCAATTAAATATTTTAGAATAGGCACACATGAGTTTTGCATCACATTTTTTAAGAAGACTAATGCAAACAAGGAAAAACAGAGAATCGTATGCAATTTCACAGTCCAATTTAGAATTGAAATCAAGAAAAACCAAGACATTAGACTTATACCATTCATAAAATAAACTAATGATGATAAGTATTAAAACGATTATCATGACACTAATCCAAGTGATTCAACTATTATTCTCCCGAGGCAATTATCTGATTCTAATCATCTATTTTCCAGATATGTACAGGGATCCTAGTCAGGGTGTAAACATACCTCGAATCTGACTGTCTGTTTATGTGCTAGGAATATAATGCAGTTTGCATTACAATATTTCCTACTGTTCTCTTATGTCATATCCACTGTCATATAGAAAATTGTAGATCATTATCATCCAGCAAATCTGAGGAGCTGTTAATCTTTGAGTCTTTATTAGTCTGTTTAGAATGGACCCACAAGTAGATCAAACTTGTGCATTCTATAGCAATCTCTTACCATTGACAGTCATTTATTGAGCTCAGATAGAAATGTACTTCTGCATTAATAATCACCCTGGCTTTGTCTACTGCAGGACTTCTATTTTAAACAAGCATCATGTTTTTCTGGTAAGACTGAATTTTTCTGTTATGATTCCAGAGAAAGGAATTCATGTTTATAGGAAACATGCAGAAAATGAACTGTGGCCTCACCTCAGTATTTTATTAATGGTTTAAATCACATCATCTACATTCCTGCAACTGAACACTGCTTTTCTATTCATCCTCTTAACACTTTCTCATTCAAATAAGAAATGTTAAAATCAGAAACACCCCACATACCAGGTTCTGACTTTAATTGTGCTCTGAATATCTACATTGCACATTTCTTACCTATAAATGGAAGAAACCACATGAGGATGTTGCAGAAACAATTGGAAAAATATTCATTACCTGCATTGTGGTACCTCCTAGGCATGGATATGATTAGTCTTCACCACATGCTAATGAAATTAACATTTTTTTATTTTAAAGATAAAATTATAGAAATGCAGAAAGATGAAATATGGACATGAGACCCTATGAGTAATGAACTTAAAACCAGTGGTTTGATCCTCACAAAAAAAGGCACCAATAACCATGGCTGTTACCAACAGAGATGGGAAAGAAGCAAGTAAAGAAAATCATAATTTCTCCTAGATACAGTCTTCAAAATGGTATCTATTCAATGTCCATTACAACCTTGTTGAGAATTCTTCATGAAGATAAAAAGAAATTGAACTCAGCTGTGGTTGGATGTCTGTTGGCATCTCAGCACCATCTCCACAGCCTTCTCTGTGCTCTTCTGCATTACAGGGACCAGAGAGCTCAAAACTACATTTTCATACTGTCTTACTGGAAAGATTCCTAATTATGTTTAGTCATGAAAAGACTCAGGTGAGATATGAAAAGAGAAAGGAAAGCAGGAACCATTATTCAGGTATTACACCAGAAAACATGAGACTACAACACTTTGGGGCATTTTTCTGGAAATCAACCTGCTCAGGTATATAGGCAGTAGAGCTGTTCTAAAATGTTTACAGTTTTCTGGTTCCTTTAAAACTAGCAGCAAACTTAAAAGTTAGCTGCATATTTTTCCATCTTTTCAAGATTGTGTAAGTGCTTATTTTATTTTAAAATCATTTCCTTTTTGAATATCTTCAGCTGATTATTTTTCTGGCAAATCCTCCCAAATTTATATAGTGAGATATTGGATGTCAAAGGATTTTTTTTTTTTTTTATGTGCCATTGCTTTTACAACTCAATGAGTCCTTGCCTGGGCCCCACCTGACTCCCAGTCTTCCTTTTAATGTTGGAGGCTATTCAGATCTGAATTAGTACTTATTTGAGGTTTATCTGTACCTTCATTCGAAACCTAGAATTTAAGAAAAGTGCTCATTTAAACTGTCTGTTCCTAATGACCCAGAGCCCTTACTTGCCTAGTCATATGCAACACAGTGCTGCAGACTGCATTTGATAGATTAGACAGATTCATGTCTAATATCCACAGAAAATGTCAATGGCCATGGATCTGTACATTTTTTAGCACAATGCAGAGATATTTAAATATAGATATACAGGATCTCATCAACTAATCTGACTGGTGCACAAAAGTAATGATGTATTAACACTATAGGATTTGGGTATGATTTCTGTCACTGAAGAGTTGAAACATCGAGTTATTGATCGTGAAAAAGGTGGTTTTGTAACTTTCTTCAAGTTTACTTTATCACAGTGCACTGAGAAAAGAAATCCCAAAATAGCTTTTCAGAATAGCCTCTTCTAAAAGAAAAGGGAGATATGAATCATAAAAATCTCTTCCTTGTAAAAGTTACAGTATCTCCTATTGATCTTTCTGAGTATTTTCAACTAAGAAGTGTAAAGAGTTGAAAATGAGTTCTGGAAAGATGTAGTGTACCCCAGAATAAACTGTCCCCAAACAGACATTTGTGTAAAGATGAAACAAAACAAAACACAACTAAAAAATGGCAACAAAATAACCCCAACAACCTGGAAAATAAAATTTGTTCAGAGATCTTATTCCCCTCACCAAAGTATCAGTACCTGATCATTTTCAAGTATCTCCATTTATATACATATGGAGATATGGAGTATATAAATATACACTTATATATTTATAAGTTCAAGTTACACTTTCCTAGTTAGTAGATTTTTTAAAAATTTAACCAGTAAAATTAGGGGCTCCTGGGTGGCTTAGTTAGGTGAGTGTCCAATACTTCATTTCAGCTCAGGTTATGATATCAGGGTCATGAGATCAAGCCCCAGTGCACTGGATGTGAAGTGTGCTTGAGATCTCCCTCTCCCTCTGCCCGTCTTCCCACTCACAGTCTCTAAATAAATGAATGAATGAATGAATGAATGAGTAAATAATCTTAAAGAAATTAACCAATAAAGTTAGGCCCCAAATTCTAAAGTTGGTAAAAAAAAAATCCAACTTGCTATAGTCAAAGTTATCTATATTCATTTTGTTTCACAAAAGCAAAAATTTTATTAAGATATTATAAGAGCCAAAACAATTTAAACAAAAAGTAAAACTCTATTGGTTTCTTTTCTTTCTTTTTTTCTTTCTTTTCTTCCTTCCTCCCTACCTCCTTTCCTTCCTTTCTTCCTTTTTCTTTTTTCTAAAATAACCAGTGACAATGATTCCAGTTGACATTCATTGGATACCTGCAGCCTTCCAGGGGTTTCGCATGAGTCATCTCATGTAATACTCATGGCAGACCTGTGAAGCACTGATGATTTAATGACTATTTCACAGCAAAGCAAACTGAGACATAGAGAGGGGAAGTACTTGCTCAGGATCACATATCAATTAGGAAAATGCAGTATTAAAAACTGGGGAACATGATGAAGTGTTTCCATTATGAAGCATTACAATATATTGCTGCCCACTAGATTTGTGATATCAGCCAGTACTCTCCTTATCTGTAGTTGGTAGAGGAACAATGATAAAATGAAATGTATCAATGGAGTAAAGATTTATTGATCATTTTCCTAAATGCAAGAAATTTTACCAGATGTTGATGATAAAACTTAGATGTTTACTGTGCAATTATATCAATGTCAACCCATTTCATCTTTCAACCTATAACCCAAGTTATGATTATAATTTCCATATTAGAGGTTCATAAAATGTGACCTTGCTTCCTAGACATATTTAATTTTCCAGCCCAATAGGATATCTATTCCAATCCATCTTCCATTACTTCTGCCTGGCTATATCTAATTAGTCCAGGATCAGGAAGCTTACATATCTGAGCCAGTCAGTGACATTTTCTAGGAATGTAAATTTAGAGTTGGGGTTCTGACTCTTTGCTCAAGGGGATGATATGTAGATTCAAGAGACCATGGTGGCACTATTTTCCTGCTTTTATTCTGAAAAATAGCTTGTCTGAAGATAAAAGATTAAGCTGACCAGCAGTGAGAAGCAATATGAAACATAAAGAGATTTGGTGGTTTATTTCCAATTGTTTCTGAGACCCAGCTGCATCTCTGTCCTTGTCTATGAAGCACCCTTATATCCTATATATTTTTTTCTTTTTGCTCAAACCAGTTCCAGTTGGGTTTTTATTACTGTCAATCCAAAAGTTTCTAACTGAAACAGCAGAGAAAATATGACTTTTCAAGCCATAATCACCTGTACCACTGAGAAGGATTTTACCCAGTTTGTCTTTCTCATAGGCACATTTTAAACATGAGAGAATATAGAGCAAATTCTTTTTGGAAAAAAAAAAAAAGCCAAGATCTATTAGCCTTCTGAAAAGAATCCTAATCAGATCTCTTAGAGTTCCCTACAAAGATCTCCAAACTTTGGACCCAATCTACTTTTCCATTTCATCTTCTTCTATTCCCTATTACTTACTTAAACTTCAGCTAAAAGAACTTGTCCTTATCACCAAAGGCATAATTCTTCTCAGATCAGCTGATATTCAGCTGGTGTTCAGTGATACAATTGTTTGGCCAATATCCAGTTTGACTCCTAGGTCAATGCTCATATCATGTTGTTTTTATTATTTTATTATTTATTATTTTAAATTTCACTTTCAGCTTTTACAAGTCTGATTTGTTACATGTGTTTCCATCAGTCTAGTATGTCCTTTTCTGTCTCAGTGGCAAATTCCTATTCACTGATTCATTCATTCACTCATTCGTTCATTCATTCAACAAATTGTAAGCACCTATGAAACATGAGATATTTTACTCCTTTAGGAAACTAATGCATGGCTTGCATTTTTAAGAAGGTCATTTTGCTGTGTGAGGAACACTCCAGAGGCAAGAATGAAGCAGGGAGACCAGTTGAGGCACTTTTGAGACCCTAGTCAACACTTAATAATATCTAGGATAATGAGGGTAGCAATGCCGACTGTGAGAAATGGTATGTTCTAAGGTAGAGCCAGAAATATTTGTATTTTAAATATCACCTTTTCTATGAAACTCTCCATTACTCTACAAGCAGAGTTATTTGCTCTACCACATATGCTTACAAAATGTGCTATTAACATCTCTCCCCTAGCCTTTATCAAATTGTAATATAATTAAGTTGTACATGATTGACTTTCCATTCGACTTTGAACTCTTATAATTTGGGCATCTTAATGTCTTCATCTTTCTTTCTCAATGGCTAACACAATATTAAGCAATTAATCTTTCTCAAGGAAGAGAAAGAGAGTGAAGTTACATGGAAATAAATAATATCTCTAAAGTAATATTATTCTTATGTAAATTAATAAATTTATTTTTAAATAAATTAATTAATTTATATAAATTAATGTTATTAATGCATATTATTTATATGCATTCTCTGATGTTTTTGAATGAATTAATTCTTAAATCATATGTAGGTTTTGTTTAATGATGGTATGGAAAAGCAAGAGTTTTTTTTTTTTTTTTTAGATTTTATTTATTTATTTGACACAGAGAGAGATCACAAGTAGGCAGAGAGGCAGGCAGAGAGCTGAGCAGAGAGCCCGATGTGGGGCTCGATCCCAGGACCCTAAGATCATAACCTGAGCTGAAAGCAGAGGCTCAACCCACAGAGGCACCCAGGTACCCCTAAAAGCAAGAGTTAATAGAAAATGATCCTTCCTATGTATCTTTCATATCTTATATATATATATATAATACTGTAATAATAGCATATGTAATAATATATGTTGCATGTAAATATTATGAATTTAAATATCATATAATATTGTATATATATTTATAAAATGTGATCAAAAAGAGGAAAATACATCATTTCTATGGTCAGTTTTGCAATGATTGCCAATCTACTGCATTATATTGGCTGAAGAAAGAAACAAAAAATAATTTGCTGAGAAATCTCAGAAAAACATTTCTGTTGAAGTACATGCCTAAACAACTGGCAACCAGAAATCAACTTTTGCTCTTTAGTCTTACTCTATTTCCAAGGTCTGATAAGTGAGGTGGCAGCATTAAGTAATTACATAGAGTATATTTGCCCTCCCAAATGAGTAATCTACAGAACAGTATTTATTACCCAAACCAGTTGCTGCTCCACACAAACAAAATATGGTGGCACAACAGTATGGTAAATCGAGGAAGCATTACAATATGTGGATATCTGAGAAGTGGCAACTTGCCAGTGACATCTAAATTCCCCGTTACCTAGAGGCTCTGACGTGTTTCTAAACATAGCTCACCTTGTGATAATAGGGAAAGATTGTCTCCCAGATGTTGGAGGAATGCCATGGAAAAGACGGGAACTGCCAATTTTACCTTTGACCAGTCAGCTTCATCTGGGCCCATGGAAACTCCTCAACCTCCCCAGTCTTTGTAATATAAGTTCTGTTTGCCTTTCTTACTCCCAGAGGCTGCTCAGAGGACATAGCCCTGACATATTGATAGGATGTAAAGAACATCTGCCCTGTGTAAGTGACTGAACCCAGTTAAGGCTTTTTATAAACTTTTAAGATTTGGCAGGTGGGCGCACAGATCCACTTGTCTTGCCTCATATGTAAATTCCTTTTGCTTATTAAAACTACCACCTACCAGGGCACCTGGATGGCTAAGTCAGTTAAGCATCTGACTGGCTCTGGTCGTGATCTCAGGGCCCTAGGATTGAACCCCAGGTCAAGCTCTGTGTGGAGCTCCATGTCAGGCTCCCTGCTCAGCAGGAATCTGCTAGAAATTCCCTCTTGTTCTCTCCCTCCCCTCAGCTTGTGCTCCCACTCTCTCCCCATCTTAAATAAATAAAATCTTTGAAACAAAACAGAACCCCTGCCACCTACCAGCCTGCTTTTGTCCTCTAGTCTCTCCCTGTTCTCCGCTTGCTGGGGCTAGTTTCAGATTATACCCAGCCTGAGAGGATTGTGAGCCAACAGCACAGTTTGAAGGGGGTCACCAAGAGCGAAGAAAAAAAAATAGAAATTAAGTCTGAAGTCCAACTAAGCATAAATAGATACCTGCATCCTCCCATAGATCTCAGACAAAGCCTCCAGAAAGGAGAAACAAACCAAAAAGAGCCTACCTGTTGCATTCTAATTTCCAGCTACAGGTTTGTTATTTGAGATTTACCTTTTCCCAGAATAAATTGTCTCTAGGCATCAATACATGTCTTAAGAGTATTCTTTGTTAAAGAGGTGTCATACAATATGTAGTTTGGTGCAATTTGTAATACCTTTACTTTTTATTTCATCAAATGTCTTATGCCTTTCAACTGGTATTATGGAATAGACAGCAAGGCATTTCTCCTTGATTCCTACTCACCTGCTACAAAAGGGTTTTACCCAAAACAATCTTCTGATGTCTATCATCTATGCAATGCCTTTAATTCCTTTTTCTGCATATCAACACAAATCGATTGGCCCAAGACCTAAAAGAAATTTTCAAGCTTAATGCAAACCAGGAAGCCATCAAGTAAGGTTTTGAAATGCAAATCAAAATTGTTGTTCCTTGAGCTGATAATAAGTCACTATGCCCTCATACTGGAGATTCACCAAGTAGAAAATGGGGAAGGCTAAAGATGATTTTGCCAGGGGATTTCAACACTTTTTTGGAATTATTTTCAAATGCAGTTCGCAACATCTCCTGTGATTGCCAGTGGGGGATCCTGAATGAAAAATTCACATATTTGTAAATCCTTTAGAAATCTGCTTAAAGTTCTATTAACTGGTTCTTAATGTAAAAATTATACTTTTTATTAAAATATATTGGATATAAAATTTAAAAATATATCACTTATTAAAAAGTATCCTACCCACCTATATATGATGACTATCATTATCGAGATAACGTAATTTCAGAATTTCTTTGCATCTATAGAGTATATACGTATTATCTTCTGTAAAAATAGGATTATGCAGGTATGCCCCCCTTTCTAAAAGTTATGCCACTTTGCTTTTATGGAAGACCTACATTAGTATTATAACAACTTTTTTCACAAAAGCTAAAATCCTGTTCCGAATTTCATTTTGTTACTAAAAACAGGGACTAATGGACATCTTCAGTAAACATGAAGTGGCATAATACAGACTTTCAAAAAGCAGGGGATACACTTCTCATTCCCTCACTTTGGTTTATGAAAAGTTTCAGAGGAATGCTCTACTTTCAGTAGCAGAAAAACCTATACTCTATCTGCTGTTCTAAAATATATTACAATATAATATAAATATAATATAAATATTAATATATTTATATTATAAATATAATATAAATATTAAAATATATTATATAAATATAAATTTACATAATATAAAATATTAATGATTAATACTTGTACATTGTTTACTAGTGTCAGGCATTATTTTTAGCCCTGTATACAAACTACATTTCCCTGTTGTGATCTTGACAACACTGTAAAGTATATTATTCCTATTTTAAGAGAAGAACAAACTGAGGAGCTAAAGAGTTGTCATCTGCCTAAGGTCAAACTGTGAATGACAGACCCATCCTTTTGCTTTACTCATACACTGCACTGCCAATGTAAAACCCAACGCAAAATAGATTCAAATGCAATCCCCAACACCACCATCACCTCAAAACAAACAGACAAAGAAATCTTATTCTCAAAGGGTAGTCAAGAGAGAATAATAACATTCTTCTTGATCACAAACTGCCAAGAAAAGAATCACCTAATTTAGTAACTTTTGACAGTCTCATAAGAAGAGACCAGTACTCCAAAGCTTCAAACCAGATGAAGCTGAGAATTTTTACTGGTTGATAAAAAAACAATGAAAATATCATATTTTCTAAAGGTCTGCAGAAGTGAACAGTACTGAGCTAGCTTTTTTGCTTTAGTGAGCATTATAGAACCATACCATCCACATATTTTGAATTATTAGACATCTGGATATTAATTTAAAATATTGAATGAATATAGCTATAAAAATCCTGAATATTAATTTTATGCCAGAAGCAATAGGTACATGATGTGCAGGAAAAGTATAGATACCACATGCTGTATTAAATAAGATGGTCTTATTTAATTCTCATGTACTCCTGTGGGGTAGGAATTAATATCCCCATTCTCTACATAGGGCTCAGTTCTTACAACTGACAAATAACTAATTCTCCCTATGAGATCACAAAGATTATAGACATCTAGCTTATTCCCAAATGTTGACTGGTCTTTCTAAAGGTAGAATCCACCCAAATACCATAAAGAACTGTAACATTTCCACTGAGTCTGGTAACTTAAGTTGCACCACTATATTTCCGTTTACTTATGAAACACCAAAGCCCAATTACATCCATTTATTCACAGAACAAATGTCTGTGAAATACCTACTTATTGAGATCTTTGGCTGAATTGATCAAAAGCCAGAATCCTACAGCTACTCTTTCAAGTGATATCAAATTTACCTTCTTACAACATCTGTTAGATAAAGAAACACAATTCATATCCGTATCAATCTGGTTGAGATGCATTTCTGTCAATGAGACCTAAACGTGATTCCAGTTCCACTAAGGAAATGAAACAGTAGTTTAAAAATAAAAATAATATAAAAGTGAAAATTTCCAGAGTAAATTAATTACTCTGAACCCTAATTTATAGTGATATAGAGTGCTACTTTATCTCCTTATCTTATATGTTTATAGTTTCAAGAAATGTTTACATTGAAAAATTCCAGTAAAACAAATGAAGATTATTTTACCAACACACAAATATAAATTATATATATATATATTTGAAATAATATTATGAGTCAGAAACTTCTGTTCTTATATAACATGTATACCATTTAGTTATCTATTACTTATATAAATAAATAAAAATTAGAACATGGAACAATTTTAAAGGAAAACCAATTTCTATTTCATGGTAATCTAAACAATGTTAGTCTTTTCCTTCTAATTTTCTGCATTAATTTAAATTCTAGAGTGTATAAAATAAGCAAGCTTCCTGGAAATGCTAGTAATAGGAATTCTAATGAAATTTGTGCAAATTTTATTGATGAAATTTTTTATTTCGCCAATAATTTTCCCTGTGAAAATTCACTGATTTCTCTCAAACTCTAGAAATAGAACATGATAAACCTCTGACAGATATGAACACATTCCTCACTTTTATAGTCCTAGAATTCAATTATTTCATTAGATTTAACATGCTTTTTTTTCCTTTTCAACATGCTTTTTTTTCCTTTTCTGTAAGCTCTTCCTTTATTATAGAGAGATAATTTCTTATTTTGCAGAAAATTTGCGATCACAAATATCGACCATATAAAAATATTCAAGGCAGAACTAAGTTGCTTAATACCTGAAATGACTGTTGTGAACTAAAAAATACACAACTTTTCTGGTTTCCATTGTGAAGCATGCCTTTCCTTACCTCAGTACTATTCATCATGCACTAATTTTTACTGCTTTGAAAACTCATTAGTTAGTAGTAAACTTTTACTCATTTTAAAACACACATCTGTCATTGACCGTATGCATTTTCCAAACTCTCCACATAAACAATAATAGCCAGGGTTCAGTTTAATGACAGTGCTATATGGCTGGTGATTGAAAAGTCAGCCATCATTATAGATTTTTCTGCTGAAGCATCATTATTTCTATAATATTAAAATTTAGATGAACTAAGAGTAAAGATTTTCATCTCCTATAAGCTTTCTGGACTCCCCTCTAAAAAACAGCAAATATTCATGAAAGTTTTTATTTTTAAATGATTTAATTCATCTTTTACTCTCAGATGAAGCAAATGATAAAATCTATATATTTGTCCTTTAGTATCATTGACTCTAGCACACGTAACTATGAGGAAAGTTTTATGCTTATTTTCATTGAGTATGCAACTGAGATCAATTGGAAAAAGATAAGTTATGAAGCAAATTAAACCTTAAAGCAATTATCCAACTGAAGACCTCAGCTTTTCTGGCCTTTAAATTTTTATGTAAACTTTAATAAGTATGTAACATAGCAGAAGTTTAGCTGATAAGCATTTTAAAACCTAAGGACCACAATTTTCTGGATCAGATCTGTCTTCCATTCATGAGGATAAGCTAATTTTCTCTAAATGAAACTAGAAAGTTGTTTTAAGTTTATTTGTTATATTTTAATCTACTATATACTTGAGACAAATTTTAAAATAAAGTATTGATTTTATGTTTAGTATTCTTAAATATCCATAATATTTTAAAAAAATATTTTATTTATTCATTTGAGAGAGAGAGAGTGCAACTGTGGGGAAGGGGTGGAAGGAGAAGGAGAGAAAGAATCTCAAGCAGACTCTGTTCAGTGTGGAGATGCAGGGCTGGATCTCGCAACAGTGAGACTGTACATGAACTGAGCCAAAAACAAGAGTGAGATGCTTGGGGCACCTGGGTGGTTAAGCCTCTGCCTTCGGCTCAGGTCATGATCTTAGGGTCCTGGGATCAAGCCCCGCATCGGGCTCTCTGCTCAGCTGGGAGTCTGCTTCCTCCTCTCTCTCTGCCTGCCTCTCTGCCTATTTGTGATCTCTCTCTCTCTCAAATAAATGAATAAAATATTAAAAAAAAAAAGAGGGAGATGCTTAACCAACTGAGCCCCAATCCTTAATATTCTTATAAACAAGTTAACTGGACAGTCTTTCTTAGAAGTGCACAATTTACAAGATTGAAGGAATTCTCATTTTGGCTGGCTCAAATAGAACACAAGTACCAAATCCCATATCTGGGTTCTATCAAAATCAACTGGTAAAAATAAATGTTGAATTCTAAAGAGGCACTAAGAAATATTTCTAGTATGTAGTACATATGTTCTAGTCCTAAGATAAACCTAATACATTGTCCTCTGCTCCATAAATATTGTATTTTATTCTTTGCCATCAAAATTTTATTTTCATTCCAAAATCCCTTCAAAGTCCAAAAAATCCTGTACAATTATTTAGTATAATTATTAGAAACAAAGAGTAGAAATCAGACAGCTTAATATTGAAATGTTCTCTCCTACATACAAGTAGTCTGATATATGGCAAGTAATTTAACATCTTTGTGATTCAGTGTCCTCAAAAGGAAAATGAAGACAATAATTTAGCTAATGGGGTTATCATGAAGATTAGAAAATATGTTAATTGTAGTTTTCAATTCCTATTCCTATTACTAAATATATAAATTCCATGAACATTTCATTAACAGCTCTTATAATGATTCGGTAGCATCTGTCCAGTAATAGGAGGGTCATAGTTCACAAACCTAGTGCTTAACTCCTTCCTCCTTATTACCTTTCCTCTTACCCCTGTCACCCAGTTTCAATACTTTATAACACGCATCTCTATCTACTATTGGGGCAATTACCTAAAATCTTAACTAATGTGTCTTTGTAACTTTATATAAGATGCTCAAGGCTATATTTACAAAATGAAGGAGGAACTTTATTTCATGGTCCTAAAGAAGGGTGTGATTCAGTTGGTCCTAAAGGCTTAGTTTTTTCCCCACTGTCCTGTAGCTTACTAAAGAGGTGATTCAACTGACCTTATGTAGGTTAATTGAAGAACAGACTGAGCAAGGAAGATTTCTTTCTGGCAAGCTCATTTCCTGTCCTGGGAAGCACTATTATTCTATAATTGCTTATACATTTCTTAATCATCTTTTGCTATAAATATCTACATTATGGAGGTGCAATTTCTTTGTTGGAATCGCTTCCATGGTATGTCCAGTTCAAATATTATCAGACTAAGAATATGTTTCTGTTGGATAATTAAAACTTGGGAATTATGTGTGACTTGTCTGTTGTAAATTTTTCCTCAGTACAGAATATACTATATTTACATTGTATGATGATGATTTTATGGTTTTCTATTTCCTTTTTGTGCAACAATCATCATATGGGCATTGGCACACACCCTATGGTGAGAAAACTTGACCTGTGGATGAAAAACTGATTACAAAGATCATAACACCTGTCTTTTTAAGTTCCTCTTTTATATGGGACAGAGAGAAAAGATTGTAACCACTAAAATCTCATTAGTAGTAATGTTCCTATAACCTGAAATTAAACCCAATGATGCTTAGTAGAATAAAAGTTTTACTGAAGTTATTCCCTCAAGTGTTCTATTGAGAATCCATATGGCATATAGCAATCCAGGTAGAAAAATATCCATCGCTATATGACTAAAATGAGTAGATGTTCTATTATTCCATTAACAAGTAGTATTTTTCCATTTATGAAACACTTTAGAATAAACATACCTTTAAAATAAAGTATTTCAGGGGCACCTGACTGGCTTGTTGGAGTGTGGGCCTCTCATTCTCAGGGTTGTAGGTTCAAGTCTCACATTGGGTATAGACATTACTTAAGAAAATAAAATCTTTAAAAAAAATAAAGTATTTCAGAATCATTTAGTCCACCACTTTTAAGAAGGCTAGATTTCCTTGTTCTAAAAGAAAAATGTACACTTTTACTTCATGTTTCAATTACCACAATGACACAGTACCTTACTTATGATTCTTCAGTAAAATTTTATTGACTCAAAAGTATAATGATATGGGGAAACTTATGGCTAAGTTGGTTAAGCATCTGACTCTGGATTTTGAATCAGGTCATGATCTCAGGGTTGTGAGATCAAGCTGTGTATAGGGCTCTGCATTGGATGTGAAGCCTGCTTAAAATTCTCTCTCTCTCTCTTTCTGCCCACCCCCAATTGCACACTCTAAATAAACAAATAAATGATAAGATAAAAATGATTTTTTTAGGGGCACCTGGTGGCTCAGTGAGTTTTTCCTCTGCCTTCAGCTCAGGTCATGATCTCAGGGTCCTGGGATCCAGTCCTGCATAGGGCTCTCTGCTCATCAGGGAGCCTGCTTCCTCTCTCACTCTCTGCCTGCCTCTCTGCCTACTTGTCATCTCTCCCTGTCAAATAAATAAATAAAATCTTAAAAAAATGATTTTTTTAAAAAAGGTATAATGGCTTATCTCTCAAATACATTGGCTTAAAGATAATGTAATAAAGATAATTTAAATTCAATCCTTCAATTTGTCTAGTGTTACTTTTACACATATAAATTATAAATTAAATAATAATGGAGGCTTTCTATGTGTAAATAATATAGAATGAGCAAGAAATCTTAGAAAGAAACTCTGGGCTCCCCTGGGCTAAATTTAGCTAATAGTGATTTGTTTAAAAATTGGTGACTCTAAAATAATCTATCAGAATAAATATTTTGGAAGGGAACTAGGAAAAGCAGGGCATTTACAGTGACATTAAAGTCTTGGAGATCAGAAAGCAAATGCTTCAATAAATGCCAGGGACTTACACTGAGATAAAGAGACTCCAGAACCACACAGGAACTCTAATTATATGCTGGGTTCTCCATACCTTCACCCCCATATTTATTTTTGAACTTTATTTAAACACAAAACAGAGGATGGATGAAGTTTCAGACCTTAACTATTGCATTATTATATTAATAACATAAGGCAAAATAAAATGTAATGCCAACTTTCTTAAAGTCCATAGTGTCATAGGACTTGTGTAATATTTAAGATCCATTATTATTGTTAAATCTCTTTATAAGCTATCTTTTGCACAACAGCATTATGTAACAACTCCAAGAAAACCTCAGTGACATAGGACAATGGATGTTACTTCTGTTTATGAGCCAGTGAGTTAGCTAGGTGGTGCTGCTGATACAGTTTACCTTGGCTAACTTGTTCATTTGCCTGTGGACACCTTGCAGATTAATTAAGGATATGTTAATCTAGGATGATCTTGACATGGATTTCCAATCTGTGCTCTATGTGGTCCTCCAAATTTACCCCTAGGCTTTCATCATGTCACAGACAAAGGTTGAGAAGATAGACTGGATATATAGGAGGCTTTTGGGGCTCTGCCTTAGAAATATTTGATCCTATTCAGGATTCTAAGTATGAACTGTAGGGGAGGAAATAATTATTTTTCTCCTTACTCTCCTAGGTCCTTGGGCTAGAGCTCTGTTAACTGGACTAGTATACAAATTGATTTAATATAAGAATTATATGGGGGGGAGGGGCAAGATGGTGGAGAAGTAGGAGAAGTAGGAGACCGTGTTTCAACTGGTCCCCTAAAGGAGCTTTGGGCAACCCCTGAGATGGTAGCTGGGGATGTGCTCTGTCTGTGGGAGGTTGCACGGCTCAGAGAAGTTTGCAGAGGGGGAGTCTGTGTGTTCTGGACCACCCAGAGAGGAGCAGACTGAGGCTTCTCTCTGACATGGAGGTTTGGGTGCAGGTGCTTTTCACTAAACCTCAGAAAAGCTGCAAAAAGCTGCCAAAGGAAAAAACCTCCAGACAACAAAAACCTTCTTGTTTGTCCATTTTTGTTTGTATACCTTATAAATCTTACCTTTGGGGCCCATTCTGGCTGGGTCTTCTCTCTCTCTCTGTCTCTCTCTCTCTCTCTCTCTTTTTTTCTATCTTCTCTCTTTCTCTCTCCTTTTTTTTTTTTTCTTTTTTCTTTCTTTTTGGTGGTGACTTCCTATTGCTCAGAAGCATTCCAGGGTGCACCTTGCCTGGATCACAGTTGATATATTCCACTAAACATCCCCTGAACCACATCTCACCAAAATAACTAGGACGAGGAACACCCAACAAAGGAAAAATTCAGAGACTGTGCCCTCTCCACCAGAACTATTGGATATGGACATAAACAGTATGTTGGAAAGGGAATTCAGGGTAACAATTATCCAGGAATGGCTAGGTTAGAGAAAACCATTAGTGACAACATGGAATCTCTAAGGGCAGAAGTGAAAGCTGCATGGGGAAGAAATTAAAAATGTTATCAATGAGATCCAATCTAATCTAAATACTCTAACAGCTAGGGTAACTGAGGCAGAAGATAGAATTAGTGATCTAGAGGACAAACTGATAGAGAAAAAGGATCAGGAGAAGGCCTGGAACAAACAGCTTTGAAGCCATGTAAACAGAATTAGAGAAATAAATGATGCCATGAAATGTTCCAACGTCAGAATTATTGGGATTTCTGAGGGGGATGAGAAAGAAAGAAGACTAGAAGATATAGTTGAAAAATTCTTGATGAAAATGTTCCCAATCTGGGGAAAGGAACCAGTGTTCATGTCCTAGAGACAGAAAGATTACCTCCCAAGATTAACGAATCTAGAAAGACCTCAAGGCACTTGATTGTGAGACTGATGGATCATAATTTTAGACAAGGGCTCCTGAAGGCAGCTAGGGGGAAGAGATTCCTTAGATACAGAGGAAGGTCCACCAGAATAACATCAAACCTGTCCACAGAAACCTGGCAAGTCAGAAAGTGATGGCAAGACATATTCAGGACACTAAATGAGAAGAACATGAAGCCAAGTTTACTTTATCCAGAAGGTTGACATTCAAAATGGAGAGAGAGATAAAGATCTTCCAAGACCAGCAAAGTTAAAAAGAGTATGTGACTACTAAGCCAGCACTGCAAGAAATAATAAGGGGGATTCTATAAAAAGAAGAAAGAACCCAAGAGTGACATATAACAGAAATTTACAGAGACAATCTATAGAAATAAGGACTTTACAGGCAACATGATGTCAATAAAAACATATCTTTCAATAAACACTCTCAACGTGAATGGCCTAAACACTCCCATAAAACAACAAAGGGTTGCAGATTGGATAAAATGACAGGACCCATTCACATGCTGTCTACAAGAGACCCATTTGGAAACTAAAGATACATCCAGACTGAAAGTGAAGGGGTGTGGAAGCATTTCTCATGCCAATGGGTCTCAAAAGAAAGCTGAGGTAGTGATTCTCATATCAAATAAATTAAATTTTAAACTAAAGACTGTAGTGAGAGATAAAAAAGGACTACATCATTCTTTTTTTTAATTTATTTTAAGATTTATTTATTTATTTATTTGACAGATAGAGATCACAAATAGGCAGAGAGGGAGGCAGAGAGGGAGAGAGAGAGAGAGAGAGAGAGAGAATGGAGTAAGCAGGCTCCCTGCTGAGCAGAGAGCCTGATCTGGGGCTCGATCCAGGACCCTGGGATCATGACCCGAGCCGAAGGCAGAGGCTTTAACCCACTAAGCCACCCAGGTGCCCCAGAACTACATCATTCTTAAAGGGTCTATCCACCAAGAAGATCTAACAATTGTAAATAATTATGCCCCCAATATGGGAGCAGCCAGCTATGTAAGACAACTGTTAATCAAGATAAAGAGTCATATTGATATGAATACATAAACAATAGGGGATCTTAACACGCCACTCTCAGTAATAGACAGATCATCTAAGCAGAAAATCAATAAAGAAACAAGAGCACCAAATGGCACATTGGACCAGATGGACCTCATAGATATATACAGAACATTCCACCCTAAGCAGAATACTCATTCTTCTCAAACACACATGGGACATTCTCCAGAATAGAGCACATACTGGGTCACAAATCAGGGCTCAACGGATACCAAAAGATTGAGATTATTTCCTGCATAGTCTTAGACTACAATGCTTTGAAACTGGAGCTCAATCACAAGAAAAAGTATGGAAGGAATTCAAACACTTGGAAGGTAAAGACCACCCTGTTTAAGAATGTTTGGATCAACTGGGAAATCAAAGAAGAACTTAAACAACTCATGAAAACCAATGAGAATGAAGACACATTGGTTCAAAAGCTATGGAATACAGCAAGCGTGGTCCTAAGGGGGAAATACATAGCCATGAAAGCCTCACTCAAAAAATTGAAAAATCCAGAATACACCGGCTCTCTTTACACTTTAAAGAACTGGAGAATCGACAACAAATTAAGCCAACCCCACACACACAAAAGAATGATCAAAATTAGATCAGAGATCAATTAGATAGAAATTAGAGATACAGTAGAACACAACAACGGAACTAGAAGCTGGTTTTTTGAAAGAATCAATAAGATCGAAAACCATTGGCCAAACTAGTCCAAAAGAAAAGAGAGAGGACCCAAATTAATAAAATTATGAATGAAAAGGGAGACATCACGACTCACAAAAAGGAAATAGAAACCATCATCAGAAATTATTATCAACAGTTATATGGCAATAAGTTAAGCAACTTAGATGAAGTGGATGCATTCCTGGAAATCTATAAACTTTCAAAACTGAATCAGGAAGAAATTGACAACCCGAATAGACCAATATCTAGTAACAAGATTGAAGCAGCAATCAAAAACCTCCCAAAAAACAAGAGCCCAAGACCTGACAGATTCCCTGGAGAATTCTACCAAACATTCAAAGAAGAAATCATACCTATTCTCCTGAAGCTATTTCAAAAAATGGAAACATAAGGAAAACTTCCAGATTCTTTTTATGAAGCCAACATTACCCTGATCCCCAAGCCAGGAAAAGACCCCATCAGAAAGGAGAATTTCAGACCAATATCCCTGATGAATATGGATGCCAAGATTCTCAACAAGATCCTAGTTAATAGGATCCAACAGTACATTAAAAAGATTATCCACCAAGACCAGGTGGGATTTATCCAAGGGATGCGAGGGTGGTTCAACATTTGCAAATAAATATGATAAAACAAATCAGTAAGAGAAAGAAGAACCACATGGTCCTCTCAATTGATGCAGAAAAAGCATTTGACAAGATACAGCATCCCTTCCTGATTAAAACCCTTCAAAGTATAAGGATACAGGGAACATTCCTCAACTTCATAAAATCTATCTCTGAAAAAACCACAGCCAATATCATCCCCAGTGGGGAAAAGCTGACAGCCTTCCCTTTGAGATCAGGAACATGACAAGGATGCCCACTCTTGCCACTATTGTTCTACATAGTACTAGAAGTCCTAGCAATAGCAATCAGACAACAAACAAATAAAGGGTATTCAAACTGGAGATAAGTCAAACTCTCTCTCTTCACAGATGACATGATAACTTTATATGGAAAACCCAAAAGACTCTGCCTCCAAACTACTAGAACTCATACAGCAATTCCATAATGTGGCAGGATACAAAATCAATGTACAGAAATCTGTTACTTTCTTATACACTAACAATGAAAATATAGAAAGGGAAATTAGAGTATTGATTCCATTTATTATAACAGCAAGAACCATAAGATACCTGGGAATAAACCTAACCAAAAAGGTAAAGGATCTGTGCTTGAGGAACTACAGAACACTCATGAAAGAAATAGAAGAAGACACAAAAAGATGGAAGAGCATTCCATGCTCATGGATAGGAAGAATAAACATTGTTAAAATGTCTATACTGCCTAGAGCAATCTACACTTTCAATGCCATCCCAATCAAAATTCCACTGGCATTTTTCAAAGAGCTGGAACAAACAATTCTAAAATTTGTATGGAACAAAAAGAGACCCCGAATTGCTAAGGAAATATTGAAAAATAAAAACAAAACTGGGGCATCACGTTGCCTGATTTCAAGCTGTACTACAAAGCTGTGATCACCAAGACAGCATGGCACTAGCACAAAAACAGACACATAGACCGGTGAAACAGAGTAGAGAAAACCCAGATATGGACCCTCAATGCTATGGTCAACTAATCTTTAACAAAGCAGGAAAAAGTATAGAATGGAAAAACGACAGTCTCTTCAATAAGTGGTGCTGGGAAAATTGGACAGCTATGTATAAAAGAATGAAATTCGATTATTCTCTTACACCATACACAAAGATAAACTTGAAATGGATAAAAAATTCAATGTGAGGCAGGAATCTATCAAAATCCTAGAGAAGAACATAGGCAGTAACCTCGTTGACATGGGCCACTGCAACTTCTTACAAGATATGTCCCCAAAGGCAAAGGAAACAAAGCAAAAATGAACTTTTGGGACTTCATCAAGATCAAAAGTTTCTGCTCAGCAAAGGAAACAGTCAACAAAACAAAGAGAAAACCCACAGAATGGGAGAAGATATTTGCAAATGATGCTACAGACAAAAGACTGATATCCAAGATCTATAACGAACTCCTCAAACTCAACACACACAGAACAGATAATCACGTCAAAAAATGGGCAGAGGACATGAACAGACACTTCTCCAAAGAAGACATACAAATGGTAATAGACACATGAAAAAATGTTCATCATCATTGGCCATCAAGGAGATTTGAATCAAAACCACATTGAGATATCACCTTGCACTAGTTAGAATGGCCAAAATCAACAAGACAGTAAACAACAGGTGTTGGAGAGGATGTGGAAAAAAGGGAACCCCCTTACACTGTTGGTGGGAATGCAAGTTGGTGCAGCCCCTTTGGAAAGCAGTGTGGACATTCCTTAAGAAATTAAAAATAGTTCTAGATCTACCCTATGACCCTACAATTGTACTACTGGGTATTTACCCCAAAGATACAGATGTAGTGAACAAAGGGCCATCTGTACCCCAATATTCATAGCATCAATGGCCACAGTTGCCAGACTGTGGAAAGAACCAAGATACCCTTCAACAGATGAATGGGTAAAGAAGATATGGTCTATATATACAATGGAGTATTATGCCTACATCAGAAAGGATGAATACCCAACTTTTGTATCAACATGGACAGGACTGGAAGAGATCATGCTTAGTGAAATAAGTCGAGCAAAAAGAGTAAATTATCATATGGTTTCAGTTAATTGTGGATCATAAGGAATAACATGAAGGACATTGGGAGATGGGGACTAGAAGTGAGTTTAGGGAAATTAGAAGGGGAGAGAAACCATGAGAGACTGTGGACTCTGAGAAACAAACTGAGGGTTTTGGAAGGGAAGGGAGTGGGGGGTGAGCTGAGCCTATGGTGGGTATTATGGAGGGCATGTATTGCATGGGACACTGGGTGAGTTGCATAAACAATGAATTCTGGAATACACACACAAAATATTAAATTAAGTTAAATTAAAAAAAAAGAATTATATGACACAGGAGACCTCATAAAGAGATGAATACCTGATGAAATGGTTAAACCTGAATGTTTTATACTGTTTGGTGAAAAATGGAAAGTCATAAAAAATGTGATAGAACAGAAAGTAATAAAGTGGATTAAACTTAGCAAGTCCTATATATTCAGATTCCTCTTTGTGTCCCTCCATCTTCAGATGGAGTATGCTTCTCTCCTGTTTGTAGAGAGAGGGCATTTCTCACAAAGGGGTCTGCTTTTGTGAGACCGAAGACCTGCTTCGGGGGAAGAGGTTGAGGTACAGAGTTTGTTCTTCACCTGTCATTTCTCAAATATCCTCATTTTGAATAGCTGATATGCCAAGATGCCATATTTTAGGGTAGTGTGTTCTGAATCCCATTAGAGGCAATTAAAAGTTACAAGGCAAATGTTAGATGGATGGAGGCCATTGACTAGAACTGTCAATATAATCAACTCCCCACAGCAGATTAAAGTACAAAATTTTACATAAGCTTGATAGGGTATAACCAAGGGACTGGGTCTGTAACTGTGATTATTTTCTACCTTGAGAAGTCTTGCTGTATAATATATTCTGCTGAAGCCAACACTTAAAACTTTTAAAGGCAAAATTTCTAGGACTCTTGGCACCTTAAAGGTGTTGTTACCTAAATTCACTGTCTGTAGTAAAGGCCAGAGGAAACCACAATTCTTCATCTTGGAAACACACCAGGCAGCTCTGATAAGCAGCAGGGCAAGGAAAGGCTCAAACAGATGTTAATGGGCGAGAGATGCACATTTCACAATGAATTGAAGCACAGAAAATTCCTCCCACACCAGGTAAAGAAAGATAAGAGCTACAGTTTAGAGGAAATAGCATCTTCCCAGGAGGAGTGAGTCATGTAAGAGTGGGGTTCTGTAATAAATGTCAGTTGATTTTTATTTATTAACCACTGTTATTTATCCAAGTTAAAATTCCTGTGAAGGAGCTCATATTTCCTGTCTGCAGTTGATCTGAGAACACATTAAAATGTGGGAGTGGGGGAGAAATAGAAGGTATTTATCTAATCCATCCCAGAAAATCAATCCCCTTTTAAATCCATGTCAGCAAAATCATCCGATAAACCCATCACTTGACAGGTTGTTTTTATTAACATTACCTCAGTGAATAATAACAGTAAATATGTATTGAGCACAGAGGAAAAAATGGCCAGGAAGAAAGCACCCCCCCACACACACACACATACACACACAAATAGATAGCACTAGTTTAAAAAAAAAATCTACCATGAAAATTAGTTGAAAGCTTAATGATTTTTAAAAGTGTACTCTAAATTTTTTTTTAAAGTGTACTCTAGTTTATTTGCTGTCAGAGTCTGTATCTTATGCTAACTTCTTAAAGAGGTAGTCTAATTCAGAACAGTTCTGTGAAAATTAGTTTAATCAAATGCTTTAGCAGACATTCCCAACCCTCTTGCCTCCTTTCCACCCCAATATTTCCTTAGTATACTTCGTATTTGGGTTTCCACCTTTGTATCCAGCTCACTTTTTGTCTAACTACTGGTAATGATTCCAGATACCCTAATCTCTGCACATTATGCTGCCCATAAACAACACTTTACCCCAGGAACATAAATATCTCCTTAAAATTCATTGAGATAGTCAGAGTAGTAGAGATTTCAGCAGCCTGTGTGTCATGAGGTTTTGGAGACAAAACTTTTATATGAAAGCACTGTAAACTGCTCACTATCACCAACTGAAATAGAAGCCTAAAGTTGTTTTCTATATGATTGCTAATTATTGGGTCTATTGTTTTTGGATATATTATATTTGTTTACTCTTGAAACCTAGACAGAGTTTTACAAACTCATAATCAATATACCTACGTTCAAGAAATCACCAAATTCTGGTTCATTCAACTCTGCAATATGTCTCAAATTTAATGACTCTTCTATCACTAAGCCCACTGCCTCTGTTCAGTCTTACTTATTTTGTCCCTAGACTACTTATTATTCTGCTGCCTTGACAATTGGCCGTTAGCACTGCTCCCAGTCCAAGCTCCAATTTAGTATTTAGACTTTTATCTAAGGTGACTAAATTTGTTTTAACGTTTTGTAAAGAGTTCTTTTCAGTGGATTCCTCATAGCACATAGGGTAAAATGTAAAATTCTTGGGTATGAGACCATATTACGGCTTATTCAACTCTGTAGTTTCATTGTCTATTTTTTTTTAATTTAATTTAATTTTTTCAGGATTCATTGTTTATGCACGACACCCAGTGCTCCATGCAATACGTGCCCTCCTTAATACCCACCACCAGGCTCACCCATCCTCCTGCCCAACTCCCTTCCAAAACCCTCAGGTTGTTTCTCAGAGTCCACAGTCTCTCATGATTTGTCTCCACCTCCAATTTTTCCAACTGACTTCTCCCCATCTCCCAATGTCCTTCGTGTTATTCCTTATGCTTCTATGCCAAGCACTGAGAAGGGACTCAAGACATGTTTAAGACAAGAAAAAAAGTGGCCCCCAAATTAAAAGGGATTCTTGCCTTTTGAAGATGTTAAGAAATATTGCAATATTCTCTTAAAGACTGTTGCTTGCAGAGTCAACTTGTGTTCCAACTTGCAGACTAGCAGGTCATGGGGGTTGATGAGAGAAACTCATTGTCATTTTGCTACTTATTTGTGAAAAATCAATACAGGTGGCAAAAGACAGGAGTAATTTCTGACTTTTTTAAAATAGGAAATTTGGGAGAATTAAAACAGTTGAGCTGTCAAGAAGGCAATGATCAAAAAGCCTAAGGAAAGTGATAAGGGTTTTTATCTAGAGTATATACATAGAATAGCAAAACACTTAGAAACTTACCCCAAGACAATCATACTAGTTCCAAGGGGGGCAAAAAATAGCCCCGTTGACAGAATGTCTTTCTGGAATCTCTTCATGTAGCATCTTCCTGACCTTGGGCTTTTCACTAACTTCTGAATATGTGGCTATTGGCAGAATTCATGGCAATTAATATAAAGATTAACTCCTATTAGATAACCACAAGCTGATGAGTTTTTTTATGCCTAGGAGGACTAGACAAATAATATTTTTCTGAGGATTATACATGAAATAGTTATGGCTATTACAAAATGAATTCAGAAGAAGACATTTTGTCTGATAGTTTAGATCCTAGAAAATGTTCAGTAAGAATACACCTGCAATCTTCTGTTTGTTTTCATTAGATAGGATAATCAAGAATATAGGCATAATATGTTATTCTTTGTCCTAACTCTTTCCACTAGATATTTCATGTATATATGTCTTATGTTCCCATTAAAGTGTCTGGTCTCTACATGGGCAGGGGAAGTGTCTTGTGGAGATTTTGTAGCTCACAGAAACACACAAAGTGTCAAGTGGTTATGAACTATGTACTAGCTGATTTAATTCCTCATTAGAGAATAATTGAGAAAACATATTCAGTGATCTGGTCCAATTTCCACTAATTTGCCTTTGTGTTTCTGAATGTAGCTACCAATGAAACATGTTCCAGTATTCAGGAGTATGGACTCTTAATAAGTGTGAAGGTTAATTTTACGTGTCAACTTAATTGGGCCAAGGCGTGCTCCAATTAAGCATTATTTCTGGGTGTTTCCAAGTGAGATTAGCATTAGAATTGGTAAATTCAGTAAAATGGATTGCCCTCCCTAGTGTGGGTGAGCATCATATAATCCACTGAAGGCCTGAATAAAATTTTTAAAAAATAGAGGATTAATTCTTTTCCTGCCTACATATTTGAGCTGGGACATCAGTGTTCTCCTGCCCTTGGATGAGAATCTACATCATCAGCTCCTATGGTTCTCAAGCTTTTGGATTTAGACTGAAATTATACTACTGGTTCTCTTGGGTCTCTAGCTTGCAGATTGGCAGATTATGTGGATTCTCAATGATTCTTTTCATAATAAGTTTATACGCATATATATGTAAATATATGTACACACCCTATAATGTGTATCCTATATCTATAGGCATTTTATTTATAGATGTTATATTTACACACAGATATTGGATATACTTACCATATATATGTGTGTATATATATATATATATATATTTTAGTTCATTTTTTTTTCTGGAGATACTTGACTAATACAACAAATTCTACAGTAAGCAAATATCAGCTGGGTTATTTAGCTAAAATTTGACCCTAGAACAATTTCAGCTGTTCTTATTTATTCCCTGATCGATGTCTTACAGAGACTGCTCTGGATAAACACATGCATTTCAAGTTAAACAGGCACTTGGCCAGACTGAAGGTATGTTTCAGGGATTCAGCTGAGGAATCATAGATATTAGAACTGGAGAGAAACTAATGATAGATTTTGTCTTCATCTTAAAGACAATGAAATGGTGCAGAAATGTAGGTCTCTTGATACCTGAGCAGGTGGACTTTTTAGTGGACTTTTTAGGACTTTTTTTTTTTTTTTAAAGATTTTATTTATTCACTTGACAGACAGAGATCACAAGTAGGCAGAGAAGCAGGCAGAGAGAGGAGGAAGCAGGCCCCATGCTGAGCAGAGAGCCGGATGTGAGGCTCGATCCCAGGACCCTGGGATCACGACCTGAGCCGAAGGCAGAGGCTTTAACCCACTGAGCCACCCAGGCGCCCCTTTTTAGGACTTTTGATACCTGAGCAGGTGGACACATCACATAATGATGTGTCCCTTAATATTTAATTATACAACTTCTAGTTCTCTGAGAGATAACAGTTTAGAGATACATAGAATGCACCTGAAGTTTTGAACCTTTAGGACATGAGACAGATTGAAACAATCACTAGTGATTCCTTGAAGTGCTTGAGGTGAGAAGGGTTGTGAGGTCTCACCAGTTCAGGTAAGAGTGCAGTGGGACAATAACAGAGGCACCTCTGCCAAACCTACCTTCTTCCAAGTCCTAAAGCTTCTGCATAAGAGGTATACCTCAGACAACACTCCTGGGATTTGGAGGAGACAATTAAGCTAGAAATAGAAATTGAAGACAGTTATTCTGGAAGAAGAGAAGCCCTTAATTCATGTGTTTATCCATGGCCTTGCTTGTTATTGCAATTTTAAATATATCATTACTAACCCAAAGTATTTTGGGCATGAGAATTCACTTTGATTGATTCTGACAACATATTTTATTCCCTTTATATGCATATGTAAGGCTGTGTGCTAGGAGGTGGGTCCTGCCTATAATAGAAGTAAGCCACTACATCTGTCATCAAGGAGTCTACAATCTATTAAATGACCAAGAGATGACTTCAAACTTCAGTGAACTCACATGAGTGGGATGGTTCAGAGTAACAGCTTTTTCATGTTTCCTATTAAGCTTCTGCTTAACTTTATATCCACCCTGCAATGGGAGTGTTAATGTTGAGAGCAGGGAGATGACATTTATTATGTACCTCTTCATATCCTCAGAGATTTTGTTAAGCAGCTTATAAACTTGTCATTTTTAATCCTCTCAGCTATAGTTCTGCAGGTTGGGTATAATTATTCCCATTTTCCCCATAAGGATTGTGTAAGGTCACTTTAAATGGTACACACTGTTTGGAAAACCTAGAAATCTAAATTATTTTAGTTAATGGTAAGTAGGAATATTTAGGGAAAGGAAATAAGGCATATCATTTTTATTGGTTAGAAGGGAATATTTTTAGGAATTGTTTTGGAGGAACCTAAATACTTTGCTCTTTTGCTAACCTACCAGTTGACAAAGTACTTAATACTTCTGCTGGTAAGAAATGCCCTTTTCCTAAACATCTACAAGAGAATGTCCTTATCACTCTTGTGTGCACTTCGAATATTATGGAAATTAATATTACATGTTTGGTTAAAATAAATTTAAAAGCTAATGTGTCTGGAAAGAGCCATGATTCCTTTTTTAAAAGTGCAGGTTATGTCAAATACTAGCTATAAAAATTTGTTGGAGCATTACCTTAAGTGAACTTCATTACTGAAAATAAATTAGGAATAATATTAAGCCTAGCTTCAAGAGTCAACAAAGTAAATTTAAGAGAAATAATCAAGAGTTCATGAAAGTCTCCAGAAATGGAAAAAGCCAGTCAGGGAAATTCATGTTTCTTGAGAGCATGTATAGCTGTGGTCTATTTCATATCTGTTATCATAAGGAGAAGACTAAATCTCTGTCATGCCAGAAGTTAATGGCTATGACCCCAGAACCATGAGTTATCAAATATAAACTCCCTCCACACACACACACCAAAAAACTGTTTTAATTACACATGAGAAAATCAGTTAGAATAAGAAAATACAAAGATCACTTAAAAATTATCAGGGTATTTTATATCTTGTTTTTTTTTTTTTTTCAAATCATAAGGACTCTGTGAATTATATGTACTGCTCATTTAAAATAGAGTTCTAACTCTATACAAAACATGAATAAATAGTTGGAAAAGTACTCTGTATTCTCTATTTTAGCTCAAGACTCTAATGGGCAATTGAGATGACTGGATCATTAGGCCACATTATACTACGTGAACTTGGGCTTTGAGGCAGTCTATCTTAAGGGAATATGACAGTTGATGAAGTATGACTATTTCAGCTAATCTATATATAGATGGGGCTGACAGCAATAACCATACCATATCTGGTGCAGGATTTCAGCAGCCTCAGCTATCAAATATAAAAGAACTTTATATAAGAAGGTCAAGGAATGAACTTTACATAAGGAGGTTAAGGAGGTCCAAGTTTTCAGGGTTCATTCTCAAAAGAAAAAAGAAACAAAGAAACAAAGAAAGAAAGAGAGAGAAAGGAAGGAAGGAAGGAAGGAAAAGGAAAGGAAAGGAGAACTAGGATCAGCATCAAAAGAATTCAATGCAAAAAAAAAGAAAAGAAAGAAAGAAAAGGCTTCATGACAATTTGGTAATCAAAAAAATTAGCACAAGGGGTGCCTGGGTGACTCAGAAAGTTAAGTGTCCAACTGTTGATTTTGGCACAGGTCAAGATCTCAGGGTCAAGAGATCAGCTCCATGTTGGTCTCTGAGCTCAGGCTGAGTCTGCTTGTCCCTCTCTTCCCCCCTCTGCTTCTCCTCACATTTCCGACACTAGCTCTCTCTCTCTCCCATAAATAAATAAATAAACAAACAAACAAATAAATAAATAAATAAAATCTTTTAAAGAATAGTAGAAACCTTTTTGTATACTTAAAACTGATGGAGGGCAGAGAAGGGAAAATTTATTGAAAAAAATGCCATTGAGGGCATATCAATTTCTCATCTTGGCATCAGAAATAACATGCAGTATAATTCTGTTGTTTCTAATCTTTTTTGAGTATCTATGTTTAAAATATGGTTTATCAATACAAATTCATTTTCTAATTAAAACAGCACACACCCATGTACATTTTGTTCATATTTACATATTTTAATAAAGCAAGAAATTATCAGTTGATGAACTATAAAACATTTTTAAAAAATTTCTTAGTAAATTCTGGGGTGCTTGGTTAGTTAAGTTGGTTAAGCATCCGCCTTTAGCTCAGATCATGATCTCAGGGTCCTGGGATCCAGCCCCACAACTGACTCTCTGTACAGTGGGGAGTCTGCTTGCCCATCTCCCCTGCCACTCATCTCTGCTTGTGCTCTCTCTTTCTCTTACTCTGTCGAATAAATAAATAAAATCCTTAAAAATTTTCAAAAAATAAAAGTTTCTTAATAAATTCTAAAACAATAATTTTAAAATAGATTTTTAAAATCCATATTGATGTTTTTATGACCACCCAGTAGAAAAAAAAGTTACAAAATCTAAGAATCATATCAGCAAAAAATGAATATCAACTTTGTTGCATTGTTCTAGCCTCTTAATCACTAAATTAATATGAGGTCTAGAGAAGATTTTGTTTCAAATCTCTATTGACATCACAGATAAGAACATACAGAAGAAGACTCTGAAAGCATAGACAGACCCCTTGTCTCTGTTAAATTTCAGGATTTTTTTTTCTAGTCAGAAGAGAGTTCAGAGTTTATCTTGAATATCCTTAATAAAAGTACAGAATTTAAACTTTTAAAAATTATTCTTCTAAGAATAACATTTTAATTCCATTTTTAAATCAAATGTCTATTTTCATTCGATCTAAATTGATAAAGATTATTTACTTCCTGACTCCTCTACCTCTAATACCCCTTAAGAATAAGTAACAGAAATAATGAGTATATGAATTGCTTTTTAATAATTTTGCAAAGCATTTTTAACTCCTATAAAATAAGGCATTCTGTTAAATTTTGTTGTTTACTTTCTTTTCTTTTGCTCTATTCTGTTTGTTCATTTCTCTTTCAATATTCCCAGTATATCTCTGTCAATGATATCCTATTGTAAATCTTTTCTCCTGAATTCTATCTCCAATCCAAAAGAACTTTCTACAATAATGGAAATGTTCTCTATCTACACTGTCCAGGCAGCAGCCACTAGACATATGTGGCTATTGAGCCTTTTGATGTGGCTGGATTCATTCTCTTAAGAATGAGAAACCAAAATTTAAATTTAAATAGCTATTTGTAGCTAATAGATACTGTATTTGACAGCACAGTTCTAGACTTTCATTCTGAAATGTCTGTTACATTTCTTATGAATATTAATTTCAAAATTAATACATCCAAATATAAATGTTTATTCTCTGATCAACATACCAGTATCCCCTCAACATCAAAAACTATGCATATAATTACTAATTTCTGTTTTTCTATATGCTTCTTTATCTCTATTGCTTTCATTTTCATAGACACCACACATGCATTCACAGATAAATGACAAAACTGTTTTTTTCTTTTAGGTCCTATAATTCACATAGTCAGTCCTCTATCCTGGTTTGACACCTAGACAACTTTATGGAGTCCCTGTTCCTCAGACACTAACTATATTAAATTAAAATCATCCTCCCCAAATGATGTTTTCCTCCACCTTATGCTTCGAGTAAACTTTTGGTATCTTTCCGGTTCCTCTGATCAGTTCTTGATTCTGATCAATTCTTATTCATGGCATCATCACCCCTAATTATACTATTAACATATTAAAACTTCTTGCATGTTAATAGATATTTGTTGTTTTCTCTAGCCAAAATCCATTCTTTTTTTTTGTTTTAGATTTTATTTATTTATTTGACAGAGAGAATGAGAGATACAAGCAGGCAAAGCAGCAGAGGGAGAGGAAGAAGCAGGCTCCCCACTGAGCAGGGAGCCCAATGTGGGGCTCGATCCCAGGACCCTGGGATCATGACCTGAGCCAAAGGCAGTCACTTAACCAATTGAGGCGCCCCCCCCAAATCCATTCTTTAAAGAATGTAAATTGTAATGACTCCCTTGTCTACTATGAATTAAGAGAATGAGGCATAATTTTCTTTTTTTTAAATCATAGTTCACAATGACATCATTACTTAATCTATGCTTGATAAACAATATAAAGAGATTGTTGTTTTTTTTTTTAAAGATAATTTTTGGTCACCACACTCTGCTTCTCTAGTGTCATTTCATCTTACTTGGAATATCGATTGAACATTTATGTTCTTCCAGCTTAGGGGTGACCACGTGACTTAAGCTAGGTTCATATTGTTCTTATTTCCTGGGATTTACATCATGAATGGTAAATACAACAAAAGAAAAGTTAATTCTTCAGGACCATGAAGAGATGGCTATTTAATTCTTATCCTTTCTGAGCTTGCTCATCTGTTTCATCTTAAATTCTATGGTCACAAAATAACTCTTCATAGACTGTTGTTAAATCCAGGCCATAGTACTCTTACTGCTTTAAAAACAAAACAGAACAAACAAACAAAAACAATGTAGAAGATATAATCACAAAAAATTAAAACTGTATAAGCAACAAAAGCCCTATAAGTAAGAGTTAAAATATGAAAAGAGGAAAGGGTTTACTATTCCCAGAAAAGGGAAATGATTGAGCAGTTTTAAACAAATAATTTTTAACATAAGAATTTGGAAAGGATCTTGAAGTAAAAATATATACAATACAATACAATACAAGACAATAACAAATGGATTAGGTAGCAGAAAAGAAAAACATGAGAATTTATGGATTAAATAACCAAGTAATTTTTAAAAATACAAAATGCAGATTTGGTAGCTAGAATGAAATGTTGTAGCATGTAGCTAGTAGTATTTTAGAAAGATAACATAGAGAATTGGGATAAGATAATGGCTAAGAATATTCAAGAATTGAAAAAGGACTTAAGAATTATTCCAAGCCCAAAGCAGAAAAATAAATATTCAACATGAGGACATTTTCATAAAATTGCATAGGATTAAATACAAAAAGAATAAATGAGAAACAGATTGCCAACCAAGAAATGTCAATTAGACTAATACCAGATTTCCTGTCCTTTGTGAATGTCAGAAGTCAATGAAATACTTTTTAATAATGGTAAGGGTAAGTAATTTTCAATCTAGAATTCTATTACCAAATAAATTCCAACCAGCTAAATTCTCTGACCAGCTAAGAATGAGGGAGATTTAATGACATTTTTCAACAAACAAAATTTAAAACTTGTAGACTTCTAGAAGAAGAGGAATTAGGTCTTTTAAGTCATTGCTTTAGAATATAGTTTTGAACCTTCTAACAACATGATACTTTTTTGTGGTTACAATTGAGCCTTTATTCAATATAGTTATATCATATGACGTGTGTTCTGATTAGTGCTGCCTATTCTTAATAGAGTTCCTACTTTTTATCTGCGACTATTTTGTAACAAATTCTCACATCCTCTCCAACTCCAATTTGATCACTCTGTAATTTTAGTTTCCATCTCAATAAAGCAGTTCAATTTTTCCAGTTGTTCAGACTGGTGTCATCGCTTCTCTACACTGATGCTCTAATCTATCAGCACAACCTTCCTGCTCTCCTTTGAAATATATACCAATCCAGCCTACTTTGTAGCACCTTCACACTATTACAACAGACCTAGCTACATAATCTTTCATCTAGACCTTTGTAATAGATGATTGGTCTCCCTGCTTTCATAATCTATTCCACACATTACTGTGAACATGATCCTTTTAATCTGTGGCTTGATGGTTACAGTCAGTTTGGGAAATATTCTCTCAGAGCCAATATTTTTCAAATATTGCTTCTGTCCTTTAATTCTTTGACTCCAAAATATATGTGTGAGAAGTTTTCACTTTGTCTGAAAGGTTTTTTACACTCTTTTCAATATTTTCTATCCTCTTAGTTCCTTATACTTCCATCTGGGCAGTTACTTTGTCCTACAGTCCCGATCATTAACATCTCACCCTGTGCCTAATTTTTTGTTGAACTCTTCACTGGAAACTTAATTTTTAATTATGATGTGTTTTTTTTTTCTATTACAGAATTTTCATTCAAAATTTTAATGAGTTTTTTTAATTTAAACTCAATTAATTAACATATAGTGTACTATTAGTTTCAGAGGTAGAGTTGAGTGATTCATCAGTCTTATAGAACACTGTGTTCACTACAGCATGTGACCTCCTTAATGTCCATCACCCAGTTACCCCATACTCCCACCCCTTCCCCTCCAGCAACCCTCAGTTTGTTTCCCATGATTGTCTCTTATGGTTTGTCTCTCTTTCTGATTTTGTCTTGTTTTCTTTTTCCCTCCCTTCCACTATGATCTTCTGTTTTGTTTCTTAAAATTGTCTTTCTCTGATTGACTTATTTTGCTTAGCATAATAACCTCTAGTTCCATCTACTTGTTGCAAATGGCACAGTTTCATTTTTTGATGGCTGAGTAGTATTTCGTTGTATATATATTTCACATCTTCTTTATCCATTCACCTTTTGATGGACATCTGGGCTCTTTCCATAGTTTGGCTATTTTGGACATTGCTGCTGTAGACACTAGGGTACGTTCTTTATGCCTTCTAGACATTATGCCTTCTAGGGTTTTGTTTTTAATTGTGAAATTTTCATTCTTATAAGCTATTTTCTTGAACATAGAAGCCACAGTTATTTTAAAATCCATGTTATAACCCCAATAACTGGGTCATCTATTAATCTCTTTCTATTATCCTCCTTTTGCTTTGCTTTATTGCTGGGTATGTTTCACAATTCTAGATTGATCACTGAGCATTGCACATGAAGATTTCCAATGGATAATGATGTTATTTTCCTTCATGGATAGTTCACCTTGTCTTCTGGATGATGTTATTTTCTTTCATGGGTAGTTCACCTTGTCTTCTAGTAGGCACATGGGTAACATCATAGTAATCCAGTTTCTAACTGTTAGAAACTGAGCTGACTCAAGGCTAGGCTTTTGTTTTGTAAGTTTTTCTACATCTGCACCATCCAACTCTGACAGTTTCAACAGAGAAAACTATGTTGCTTAATAGAATTCTTCTTTGGGGAGGAGGCCAAAATTCTAAATTTTGTCATTTCAGTACCATAAGACAATCAAAAACCCTGTTTGTTTGTTTTTTATGGTTTACTGCTTTGCTCTTAGATTCTTGCCCCATGCAACTGAACAATCAATAAAATACCATTCATTGGTAGAAAATGACAGAAGGCTAACACACTATAGGACTTATTTCTATCTGAAATCTTACTGCTTTTTTTAAAACAGGTTTTTCTACTTGTTCTTGATGGAAATCTTTGTCTATTATGAGGATATCCATCTTAACTAAAGTAGAAATCTCCCTTTTGTGGTCTTTTAAATGTCTCTGATAATGCCATCCTTTTGCTCATATCATTCAATAACTTCCAGTTTCCTCATAGCTAAAGCCAAACTACTGAACATGTTCAACAAGTAAATAAATAAATTTTCTCCTGTCCATATTTTGACCTCATTTATTATTCCTTGATCACTATACCATGCCATTTTGGCTACCTTGCTGTCCCTCAAATCACACATAACTTCATTAACTGGTATATTATATCCATTCTTCATTTCCTTATTTTACTCAGATTTCATGGCAGGCGAGAATTCTACCACTGAACCACCAATGCCAGATTTCATGGTATTGGAGAAGTCTTCTCTAATCACCTCAAATAAGAGAGCCATATGTTTCAAGAATGGTTTATTCAGAGAAACAAAATCACTAGTATGACACATACACACTTGCACATATATATACATCTCAGTAACAAAATTATTTTTATGATGATTTGGCCTTACACAATTAGTTAAAAAATTCATATGGGACTTTGGCTCCTTTATCTGGTATCATATTTTTGAAGTTATCAAGGCAGGCAGTCAGGAAGAGAGGATGGATGTGAACTGTAGGAAACAAGAAGAAAGAGGAACCTATGGAGATGGGCTGGAAAATATAAGATGAACTAGAACGTATGAAGACAAACTACAACCTGCTTTGCTATCTCCAAATCTCCAACTTCAAATATGGCAGTGTTTCACTGGAGAGGCTGGCACCCTTCATCACCCAGTGAAATACATGCCTAAGCAGGATTAAATGAAGCTAAAGAAGAAAATCTGCCCTGATTTGAATTCACTGCAGGCCTGGTTACTACCCCACACCAATCAGGGATCCAGCAGGTAGTGAACACATTGTACAAGCTTCAACAACTCCTTGTGCCCATCTGATCACTTGCATATAACAGGAAGATAACTGCTGGGTCCTTCTGCCTTTTTCATCTGTGCCAAATATTGCTTGTGGCACACATTGACAAGGAACAAAGAAATTCAGAGAAGCAGAATTCCAGGTTAACTAAATTGACACAATACAAATCCACCATAGTCCATCCTTGGTCAACCTGAATTCATATGGATCTTCTTTACTACTATGCAGCATTCACATAAAGACAACAGCAAACTTTGGCAGCTTTTCCATGTATAACTGAAAACATGCCAACTATCTCCCTCTAAAGGACATAAGGTCCTTTTACCTGTTTGTGGGTGATGTTCATTCTTCAGCTAACTGAGACATAGACCTCCTTTGATATTTTATAATTTTAATTTTGAGATCTAAGAGTAACACATCTTGTGACATATGGTAGAAGAATGGGAGAAAGGAAGAGAGAAAATTGGTTAATATTTACATAATATATCCAATTCAGAAAAAAGTAAGATTCGTGTCATTTATAGTTCTTTATACAACTAATTCCATGGTTATCTTGCCATAGTTCCTTTGTCTCATGAAGAGTGATCCAAATCTTCCTTCCTCAAGTGTTGAAGTGTATGGACCATCATTAGACCTGTTTGTGTTGGGTTATTGTAGTTTTCCTTTGACTTTAATCATAGATATGTGAGTACTAGGAAACACCCCAGGGGGTCTTTTGCATTATGGACATGTTCCTTCTTGCCATTATGTTGTAGAAGAAACAAACCCTCCTCATGGCTATAAAGATCAGTCATCATCTCCAGTACAGTAATCCCCTTCTTTGCTTAGTTATTCACCAGGATGAAGAGTTCAAAATGTCCAGTCTAAAATCCAGTTTAATGAAGGCATTGATGTTTCATCTGGTGGGAGTCTTCCTTCCTGGGACATGCAGAACCTATAGTAGCAGAGAGACAAAGTAGTGCCAAGAACCACTTATGTTTCAAAATTGTGATTTCCTGGGACACCTGGGTGGCTCAGTTGGTTAAGCAGCTGCCTTCGGCTTAGGTCATGATCCCAGCATCCTGGGATCGAGTCCCACATCGGGCTCCTTGCTCGGCAGGGAGCCTGCTTCTCCCTCTGCCTCTGCCTGCCGCTCTGTCTGCCTGTGCTCGCTCTCACTCTCTCTTTCTCTCTGACAAATAAATAAATAAAATATTTTTTAAAAATTGTGATTTACTGACTTATGAATACTGGCTACAGGACAAAGAGTACATATTGGTAGCTGACATGTTAGAGGATGTTACTCGAGATTTACAAGGTGTTGTTACCATTTGGTCATTTTTTACCAACACTGAAAAGACATTCCAACTTCTGGTTCTAGCTAGCAGGAAGCAATAGGGGCCAGATAAAACCTTCCTCCTGAAAATAATTTTAAAAAAAAAGAAAGAAAAAATATTTTCAAGATACTATATATCAGGCAATGAAGATAGTGATACCCAATATGTTTCTACTATGTCAAACTGTCTCAAAAATTTAAGTTTATTCATACTTAAATGGGAACTAAAACTGATAACCTCAAGTTAAGTAAAAGTGACACTTGGATTATCTATAGTTGTGAAGAATGTTCCTCTATCCCCTTCCTCCAGTCTATTATGATGAGGCCTGCTGTACAATTACCATTACCATTCATTCAGTCAATATTTTTGAAGCATTTTATTTTATTTTAAAGATTTGTTTATTTGTTTTAGAGAGAAAGAGACAGAGAGCAGGGGAGGAGTAAAGGGAGAGGGAGAGAGTGAATCTCAAGCAGACTTCCCACTGAATGTGGACAACCCCCTCCCCCTGAGGAAGGGGTCAGTGTCACAACCCTGAGATGATGGCTTGTGCCAACACCAAGAGTTGGATACTCAACTGACTGAGCCACCCAGGTGTCCCTCAAGCATGTTATTTTTACAAAAACTGTGCTGAGAGTGATGCAAAAAAGAGAAGAGAAGTTTAATTTCTTAATGGGGTAAACTCAAAGTGGGTTTTTATTCCTGCAAAAGCTGTGAAATACCATACCAATCATCTTCAGAACCACCCTGTGAAACTAGTCGTCCCAGACTGTTTTATCCTCTTTTAGAAACCTATGAAGAAAAAAAGGTATGAGGGAGTTAGTTCTTGAATTGGACTTTTGGAGCATGCAAAAAATCATAGTATTCAAAATCCTCTGTGTTTCATCTTTGGGAACAAACTACTGGAAGAAAATCCATCAGTGACAGTTATTGATTATTTCCAGTGCTCAAAACTATTATACTTGTTTCTGGACTTTTTATGTTATGAATATACAAAGGGACACTATATAGATTTTCCATACTCAAGACATTTATGAGCTTGCTGGAAATTCTCTTTCCTTTTCTCCCTGACTTTTCCCATAAGTGTAGCAGAGAGACAGTTTCCATGACTCTCTGGGTAGTATTAAGTCATTCAACATTCAGTGACAAATATTTTATTGAAAGTCAATTATGAGTCAGATATTGTTCCCGATATAAGGGATACAACAGTGACCACAGTGTGAAAAATATCTGCCCTTATGGAACTTATATTATCATAGAAAGAAAATTATTTGCTTAAAAATAGAAAAGAATACTAAAAACACAAATTTAACAACAGCTGATTGAAGGGGTGATTAATGATATCTAATAGAAAAGGAATATTAATAAAAAAATTTAGATTTGAACTTAGACAAGCCAAAACCATCTAGGCCCACCCCTTTCCTCCAGATTGCACATTTTCTCCCCCACACAGAATTGCTCTGAAAACCTTTGCATAATAGCTTTTTTGTTTCTTTTCTAATCTTATAAGTTGACTTAGAATACTATTTTCACTATTTACCTGCAAGAAATTAGTCTCTCTGATTTGTAGAATATGGGCACACAATTATTTAAATAATTTAATGTGCAATTTTATAAAACTTCAGTGAACACAGGTTTATGAGTCAAGCTTAGATATTGGACTTGACCATGGTTCCCATGATGTGACAGATTGAAAACAAAACAAAAGAAAACAAAACAAACAAACAAAAAAACAACCACACTGAAACAACAGCAACAACAAAACAAGCTAATGAACAATAACAACAAAACCTTCATTTATTTAAATACTTTTTTTTTCTTGTCCTATAAGCCATCCCAGTATGCTACCCTGTCTGGCCTACCAAATGTTTTTTACATGACCTAAGGATTTTGCTTTCACAAAAGGATTCACCCTCAGTTTGTTTAATAAGTTCCTATCTTGCATTTGAAACTGGATTCAGTTTCCATGTTATATAAAACATCATACACATAACAAAACAAAACAAAAAACATTTACATATAACAAAAACTTACCAGTGCTGGGACACCTGGGTGACTCAGTTGGTTAAGCGGCTGCCTTCCCCTCAGCATCCTGAGATAGAGTCCCACATCGGGCTCCTTGCTCAGCAGGGAACCTGCTTCTCCCTCTTCCTCTGCCTGCCATTCTGTCTGCCTGTGCTCGCTCCCACTCTCTCTCTGACAAATAAATAAATAAAATCTTTAAAAAAACAAAAACAAAAACAAAAAACTTACCAGTGCTTACTGGACAAAAGTCTAGATTTTGGAGAGCTGTAATGTCTTTCTGTAGGATCTATAGGAGAAAGAAAAAAAAAAACATTTAAAATTTGGTTTGGAAAATAAGCTACTTGGGTGAGAAAATGCATAAGTTTTTATGGGAAGAAAATCATAGTCTAGACAAAATGAGTAAATAGTTTTTTCTAAACTACAATGAGACTAAATCTTGTTCTGAGAAAGCAGTAACCCATCCACTAAGAAGACTGTCAGTCAAGGGCCTTATAACTTTTAATCAGGCATTTCTTTTTCTATCTATTCTAAGCATTCTATTTCTGAGCACTCTTTCTGATAAATAATTCTACCAAAAACTGAAATATTTGAGTTGATTTGTTAGAGGCTTCTTTTTGCCTTACAAAAAGATTATAATAAAATTTTGATGTGTACTTATAAGTAAGTTGTCCAAAAAAGCTTTTTTTAAAATGTAGTCTTTGATATGAACAACACTGAGAGAAAACTAATATTAACATCCTTCAACACTCATTGAAATCATTTTTTAGATTAACTGAAGACAGCTCATTTCTCTTTGAAGAGAGAAATCAATAAAATTTTTAAACAAATAATTGGAAGAAAATTTTATCTTTTCATAATTAAAAAATCATAGTAACTTCTGCCACTTGTTAATTATTACTCATAAAGTTATTTCATTCATCTCTCTGAAAAATTAGACAGCTGGTTAGAAATAGAGCATTACTGCAATGACACATTCATTGAAGTGAGAGTTACTGTATAACAAAAAGGATGGAGGCATTTGTTAACTAGATAGAAAGCACAGCTTCCCATCTATGGGGACTTTGCTTCCAGATTATTTCCAATTCACCTGCAAAACCTTGTTCTTTTATCACCCTTAAAACATATGTCTTTGAGATCTCAATATCTCTGAAGGAAACCAAAATATCTGAAGAGGAGTATTACAGCCCCCTACACACAAATTGATGTGTGACCCTAAGGTGGGTTCTTTGATACTTAATAGAAACTTGTCCCTATAGTAAATATCTCTGTAGCCCAAATATGAATTTTCTAAAGTTCTCTTCCTATCTAGTCAGTCATGTGTATTTTTCCAATAGAGTCAGTCATGCTAGTTAATTTCTTGTTATTAGTACATAGAAACTCAGCAACTCAGGTCAGGAATGTTTAGCCCCAATCACTAGGAGAAGCAGAGAAAGTTGGTTTATAGAGGGACAGATCAGAATGAAGAAGAAACTGATAAAAACATGGATGAAGTACATCCATTGTTGGAGAGAAGAAAAAAAACCAAAACAGTAAACTTGATTACTGATGCATTTCCATTTCTTCTTTCCAGTTCCTTGAAGAGCCTTACTGTATACTCTCCTTGTGGTAATACTAATAAAAAGAGCTCCTTTACTGCTACAACTAATATGATTATAACTAGTACTTATTGAGGGTTTGCCATTTGACAGGCACTTCATATATACTAACTGATTTAGTCCTCATATTAAATTAGTGAAGGGGTTACTTCTATCACCCTTACTTTACACCTGAGGTAAATGAGTCATAGAGATTCAATAAAGTTGCTTAATAGTACACTGGTGGAGCTAGGATTTAAAATCAAGAAGCCAGGTCTCAAGGTCTGTGCTGTGTTCTTACGCATTCAGCTTTTAATAGTTTCCTTCTGTGAGTTTCTGTTACCAAGAGACTTCTACTTCTAGATAAAATAGATTTATCATACATGGATTTTACCAAACAACCTGAAGAAAACAAATAACCAGACAAACTGTATAGAGCAACTGTATTCAGGACACTGGGCATTGGACAATAAAGACATTTTACTCTTCTAGGAAACAAATGAAATAAGTTCAACAATTACTAGGTATACTTCTCTGAGGACATTTCCAGGCTGTGGTGCAGGAAAGGGAAAACCAAGGAGAGACTGACTGGTGGATGCTCTGAGGTGAAGAGACAGAACTGATAGTTCAAGGAGGCAAGGGCATCTATAGTCACTGTGGAAAAATACTCACATATTTAACACTGAACAGAGAAAGAACTCTGAAAACCTGCAGCAAGTCTTTTTGCAGTATTATGCAGAGCACTGTTCAGCACATGAGAGGCCATGTAAAGAACCACCCAAATAAATTAAAAGACAGTACTTGAAGCTCAGATGGTACAGAAATAGTGCCTGCTGTCCAGTTAGACTGGAAAGGCCCATACTTCATGCAGAACTGGTTGTACACCCAGAAGGACATTTTGTCAGTCAAGATGCGGAATGAGTTGTAGACTAATAACTGTTCTTGTCCCACTTAAAAATAATTGTGTCACCTTCAAGTTTTTTTATTTATTTAAAGAATTTTTATTTATTTTAAAATAAATTAATAAATAAAAGAAGACCAAAGAGACTTAAATTATTTACAAATAACAAGTCCAAGAAAGATGTTCAAGAAAACATATATGACTACAAAATTACTTAGCATCCAGGCAATACTGCACTCAACAAGGCAAAATTAACAATGTCTTTCATCTAAAAAAATATTACCAACCTTGGAAAGAAGCAGGAAAATATGACTCATAATGAGAATAATTGGTCAGTCCAAACCAACTCAGAACTGAAAGAAATCATAGAATTATCAGGAATGCATTATAACACAGTTATTATAACTATACTCCACACATTCAAAAAGCCAGAAAATGATTAAATACCCTATGTAGAGACATGGAAGATATTTTTAAAAAGAGCTAAATCTCATTGTTAAAGATGGAAGCTATGTAATACTGATATGGAAAATGTATTGGATGGGATAAAAGTAGGATAAGATGTTGCAAAAATTAAGTTAGTTAACTTGACATCATAGCAATAGAAACTACTAAAATTGAAATACAGGGGGAAAAAAGACTTTAAATAACAAACGGGACATCAGGAAGCTGTGGTACAACTCTGCATAACCTAATCTACAGGAAATTTGAGTCTCCAAAAGAAGGAAAGAAAATTATAAAAATGTTTATTGAAATAATACCCCCAAATTTTATCGAAGAGAGTCAACAGGCTCCAAATACAAGAAAAATGAAAAAAAACAATAAAATACACCAAGGCACATTCTAATCAAATTGCTTTAAACCAATCACCAAAAAAAAAAAAAAAATCTTGAAGACAACCAAGAAAAAAAAAAATGCCACATATAGGAAAACAAAGATGACAAAAAATTTCTCATGATAAACAATGTAGGCCAGAAGACAGAAAAACATCCTTATAGTATTAAATACAAATATAAGGAGCAAATAATAATTCTCCATGCAGAGAAAATATTCTTTAAGAATGAAGGTTAAATCAAGACTTTTTCAGACATACAAGAATTAAAATAATTAATCTCTAGCAGAGAGAAAGAGGGAGAGAGCATGAGCACGATGTGGGAGGGGCAAAAGGAAAAGAGTAAAGGGGGAGGAAGAGAAAATCTCAAGCAGACTCCCTGCTAAGCACAAAGACAGATACAGGGTTTGATTTCATAACTCTGAGATCATGACCTGAGCTGAAATCGTCAAAGCCTTAACTGACTAAGCCACCCAGGTACTGCTGCAAAAAATCTTAAAATAAGTACTCAATGCAGAAGAAATATGGTACCAGGTAGAAATCTGGAACTACACAAGGCAATGAAGAACACTTGAAACATTAAGTATGTGACATATACTTATTTGACATATACTATTATTTTCTTTCCAAATACTATTATTTTCTTTCCAAATACTATTATTTTCTTTCCAAAAAAGCTCTTCAAAGGATTAACTATTTAACAACAGGTAATAATAATATATATGAGGTTTATAACATACACAAAAATATCATAATCACTAGAATGAGAAAGAGAAAAGTATACTATTAGAAATTTGTAGATGTTAATTGAAGTGATATGGTATTAAAGGAAAATAGATTGTAAGTTAAAAGTGTACACTTTAAACCCTTAAGTAACCACTAAATTATCAACAACAAAAAGAGTTATAGTTAAAATGTCAACACGAGATAAAATGAAATCATAAAAATATAATCTGAAAGAAGGATGGCAAAGAAGAAAAAGGAAAATGACAGATAAGACAAATAGAAAACAAATACTGAAGTAGTAAATTTAAATCTGACAATATCTGTCAATATCTGACAATATTGATATCAAAATATCAATAATCACATTAAAAGTGAGTAAACTAAGCACAGCAATTAACAGGCAGAGATTGTCAGACTGAATTATAAAAGGCAAGAATCAGGTGCCTGAGTGGCTCTGTCTGTTAAGCAGCTGACTTTTGGTTTTGGCTCAGATCATGATTTCAGAGTGGTGATAGAGAGCCCCTGTCTGGCTCCATGTTCAGCAGGGAGATGGTTCCAGGACTCCCTCTTTCCCTCTGTTTCTCTCCCTCCCTTCTCAAATAAATAAAAAAAGACAAGACTCAACCATATGCTGCCTTAAAAAAATTGTGTCAAAAATAAAGACACAAATTGATTAAAAGGGAAGGGATGGAAAAGGATAAATCATGCTAACACTAATTTTTTAAAAAGCAAAAGTGGTTACATTAGTATCAGACAAAGTAGATTTCAGGACAAAAAATATAAAAGCATAAACAAGATCATTTCATTTTAATAAAGCAAGAATCAATCAAGGTATTACAGATCTAACCATTTTTGTACCTAAAATCCTTATAACCATTTTTTTTTTAATGCACACCTACTCCCACACAAATTCAAGAGAAGTAAAGGGCATGAATACCATTATCAACCAAGTCAACCTAATTTACATGTATAGAATACTCTATCCAACAAGAACAGTATGACTATTTTCAAGTGTACACAGAACAGCCAGAATGATCCGGGTAGGGGTGGGGAGGAGAGGGGGAAAGGGGTAGGGAATGGAAGGTGAGAAAGGAAGGAAGGAAGAGAGGGATGGAGAGAGGAAGGAGGAAGAAGGAAAGAGGGAAGGAGGGAGAGAGGGAAAGAAAGGAGGAAAGGGAAGAGAAAAAGGAGGAAAGAAGGAGGTAAAATTTTTCTTTGGTCTTATTTTCCAAATTTGAATTTCATATTTAAAGTATCTAGTTGACATTTTAACTTGTATAATCTCATATCTAAATTCAGTATCAGTAAAAGTAACTTTCTAAATCTCTCCCTACACATAAAAATATACCTACACACACCTTTTCTACTTCAAACCCCATCTTCAATTTCTTCCCACTCTGGATTCTGCTTCTCCTAGCCACCCATTCTCCAATTTTCCCAGCCTCACAGTCAGATTCCTTTTTCTTTTTTAATTCATATTTATTTATGCAAATTCTGTTCTGTTACTTTGTATTTCTCATCACTTCTGATCCTTCTCTCATATCTCCTTATAGTGACATTGTCTAATTCAGGTTCCTTATCATACCTGAGTATCATTCCTTATCATCTCTGTTTCCAACCATGGGCTTCCAATCTGCTTTGTTCCATTCCTTCTGCCAGACTCTGATTTAAAAACCTGCTCATTTCTATCAGGATCCTTAGCTGGGTTTCTAGGTCTTCTACAATTTATTCTAATTTACATTTCCAAAACTGCCTCTCAAAACTTACTATCATAATCCTTCTATTTCAGCCAGACTGTTTTTCTTATTTTTCAATATCCCTTCTTAGATCTCCCTTCTAAGCCTAAACTCATACTATTTCCCTTCCTTTATTCTACTTCAATCATGTAATTTCATTCACTTCTCACTTTCAATCACAGAAGCACAGACAACTTAAGAAGTAGCACTGAAATGAAATTCAAGTCTTTGATCGTTTTCTAATCATGAGCAAGTAGCCCTTCCTAGATGATGATTTTAAATGAGAAATATTCTTTTTGTTTTGGATTTGTTTTTGTTCATTTCTTTGTTTGTTTGTTTGTTTTTGGTCCCCAAGAAAATTTTATCTCAGTCAAATGGTTTCTGCTTTTTATTGGTAATAAAATCTACATAGATGCTACCTGATTAACAGATTCACAGATAATATAATTTTGTAGTATGATTAAGAATTCAAATGATATTTAATTTTTATACCAGATGTTATATGACACTTATCTGAATAAGGTATAGAGTTGGTGATAATAACTGTAGAGGGACTAGAGAGAATTAAGTAATGAGGTTTAAAATTTTAATTGAAGTATATTCTGTAGATAATATTCATTCAGCTATTTCAGTATGAGAAAAAGTTTGCATATTTAGGAATGATTATTAAAATACAAGTTTCTTTTATTCATTCAGTCAGTTAAAGAAATCTCTGCTCACCCACAATTAAACCTAATTTTTTGCATAGATATCATTTTCTTCAATGGCATAAATTCCACCTGATGCTTCTGTACTTTGGAGGACTTAACTATGTGGTGTAATCTATTAAAAAGCACTGCAAACTTGCTTTAAAAATAGGACAAATTCACTTAGCATCAAAGTAAACTCTTTCCTGACAAATTTTTAAACTTTTTAAAAAAGATTTTATTTATTTCTTTGACAGCGAGAAGGAGGGAACACAAGCAGGGGGAGTGAGAGAGGGAGAAGCAGACTTCCTGCTGAGTAGGCAGCCCAATGTGGGGCTCGATCCCAGGACCCTGGGATTATGACCTGAGCTGAAGGCAGATGCTTAAAGACTGCTTAATGACTGAGCCACCCAGGCGACCCTTTCCTGACAATTTTAATGATTCCAAGGTCTGTTCCTGTCTAGAGAGCAATGAGATATATAGGAACTTTAGGCAGATTCCTTAAAGTTTATATTTATTTATTTATTTATTATTTTATTTTATTTTTTAAGATTTTATTTATTTATTTGACAGAGAGAGATCACAAATAGGCAGAGAGGCAAGCAGAGAGAGAGAGAGGAGGAATCAGGCTCCCTGCCAAGCAGAGAGCTCGATGTGGGACTCGATCCCAGGACCCTGAGATCATGATCTGAGCCGAAGGCAGAGGCTTAACCCACTGAACCACCCAGGTGCCCCAACATTCCTTTTTTAAATTAAAGATTTTATTTTTTTATTTTTATTTTATATTTTTCCTGAACTTCTTTTTACCCCCTTCCTTCTCTCACTCTTTGGGGTCTCTTCTGGTTTGGTTAAATCACATTTTCCTGGGGTCTTTGCCATCCTTTCAGTATTTTATTTGTTCCTTCATATACTCTTTTTTTTTTAAGATTTTTTTTTAAGATTTTATTTATTTATTTGACAGACAGAGATCACAAGTAGTCAGAGAGGCAGGTAGAGAGAAAGGAGGAAGCAGGCCTCATACAGAGCAAAGAGCCCAATGCGGGGATCAATCCCAGGACCCTGGGATCATGACCCGAGCCGAAGGCAGAGGCTTTAACGCACTGAGCCACCCAGGCGCCCCTTGTTCCTTCATATATTCTTATCTGGATAAAATGACAAGGTGGAAAAACTCACCACAAGAAAAAAGAACAAGAGGCAGTACTGAATGCTAGGGACCTAATCAATACGAACATTGGTAATATGTCAGATCTAGAGTTCAGAATGGAGATTCTCAAGGTGCTAGCTGGGATCAAAAAAGGCATGGTAGATATTAGAGAAACCCTGCCTGGAGAAATAAAAGCCCTTTCTGGAGAAAAAAAAAGAAGTAAAATAAAATGAAATTGAAATTAAAAAAGCTATTAATGAGGTGCAATCAAAAATGGAGGCTCTTACTGCTAGGATAAATGAGGCAAATGAAAGAATAAGTGATATAGAAGACCAAATGACAGAGAATAAATAAGCTGAGCAAAAGAGAGACAAACAACTACTGGACCATGAGGGGAGAATTCAAGAGATAAGTGATACCATAAGATAAAACAACATTAGAATAATTGGGATTCCAGAAAAAGAAGAGAGAGAGAGGGGAGCAGAAGGTATATTGGAGAGAATAATCATAGAGAATTTCCCTAATATAGCAAAGGGAACAAGCATCAAAATCCAGGAGATGCAAAGAATCCCCCTCAAAATCAATAAGAATAGGTCCACACCCCATCACCTAATAGTAAAATTTACAAGTCTTAGCGACAAAGAGAAAATCCTGAAAGCAGCCTGGGACAAGTCTGTAACACACAATGGTAAAAATATTAGATTGGCAGCAGACTTATCCACAGAGACCTGGCAGGCCAGAAAGAACTGGCATGATATATTCAGAGCACTAAACGAGAAAAATATGTAGCCAAGAATACTATATCCAGCTAGGCTATCATTGAAAATAGAAGGAGAGATAAAAAGCTTCCAGGAGAAACAAAAACTAAAAGAATGTGTAAACGCCAAATCAACTCTACAGGATATATTGAAAGGGATCCTCTTATCAAAGAGAGAGCTGAAAAGTAGTAGACCAGGAAGGAACAGAGAAAATACACAGTAACAGTCACCTTACAGGCAATACAATGGCACTAAATTCATATCTCTCAATAGTTACCCTGAATGTAAATGGGCTAAATGCCCCAATCAAAAGACACAGGGCACCTGAATGGATAAAAAACAAAACCCATCAATATGCTGTCTATAAGAAACTCATTTTAGACCCTAAGACATTTCTAGATTTAAAGTGAGAGGGTGGAAAACAATTTGCCATGCTAATGGACATCAAAAGAAAGCTGGGGTGGCAATCCTTATATCAGATAAATTAGATTTTAAGCCAAAGACTATAATAAGAGATGAGGAAGGACACTATATCATTCTGAAAGTGTCTGTGCAACAAGCAGATCTAACAATTTTAAATATCTATGTCCCTAACATTGGAGCAGCCAACTATATAAACCAATTAATAACAAAATCAAAGAAACACATCAACAATAATACAATAATAGAAGGGGACTTTAACACTCCCCTCACTGAAATGGACAGATCATCCAAGCAAAAGATCAACAAGGACATAAAGGCCTTAAAGGACACACTGGACCAGATGGACATCAGAGATATATCCAGAACATTCCATCCCAAAGCAACAGAATACACATTCTTCTCTAGTGCACATGGAACATTCTCCAGAATAGATCACATCCTGGGCCATAAATCAGGTCTCAACCGGTATCAAAAGATTGGGATCATTCCCTGCATATTTTCAGACCACAATGCTCTGAAGGCTAGAACTCAATCACAAGAGGAAATTTGGAAAGAGCCCAAATACATGGAGACTCAACAGCATCCTTCTAAAGAATGAATGGGTCAACCAGGAAATTAAAGAAGAATTGAAAAAATTCATGGAAACAAATGATAATGAAAACAGAACAGTTCAAAATCTGTGGGACACAGCAAAGGCAGTCCTGAGAGGGAAATATATAGTGATGCAAACCTTTCTCAAGAAACAAGAAAGGTCTGAACTACACGACTTAACTCTACACCTAAAGGAGCTGGAGAAAGAACAACAAATAAAGCTAAACCCAGCAGGAGAAGAGAAATAATAAAGATCAGAGCAGGGACGTCTGGGTGGCTCAGTGGGTTAAGCCACTGCCTTAGGCTCAAGTCACGATCCCAGTGTCCTGGGATTGAGTCCCGCATGGGCTCCTTGCTCGGCAGGAAGCCTGCTTCTCTCTCTGCCTCTGCCTCTGCCTGCCTCTCTGTGTGTTCTCCCTCCTCTCTCTCTCTCTCCTTCTCTCTGACAAATAAATAAAACAAAAATTAAAAAACATTAAAAAAAAAGATCAGAGCAGAAATCAATGAAAGAGAAACAAAACAAACAAACAAACAAAAAACAATAGAACAAATCAAGAAATTAGGAGCTGGTTCTTTGAAAGAATTAGTAATATTGATAAACCCATGGCCAGACTTATCCAAAAGAAAAGAGAAAGGACCCAAATAAATAAAATCATGGATGAAAGAGGAGAGATCACAACCAACACCAAAGAAATATAAACAATTATAAGAATATATTATGAGCAACTGTATGCCAGAAAATCTGACAATCTAGAAGAAATGGATGCATTTCTAGAGACATATAAACTACCACAACTGAACCAGAAAGAAATTGAAAACCTGAACAGACTCGTAACCAGTAAGGAGATTGAAACAGTCATCAAAAATCTCCAAACAAACAAGAGCCCAGAGCCAGACAGCTTCCCATAGGAATTCTACCTAACATTTAAAGAAGGATTAATTTCTATTCTCCTGAAACTGTTTCAAAAAATAGAAATGGAAGGAAAACGTCCAAACTCATTTTATGAGACCAGCATCACCTTGATCCCAAAACCAGACAAAGATCCCATCAAAAAAGAGAATTACAGCCCAATATCCTTGATGAACACAGATGTGAAAATTCTCACCAAAATGCTAGCCAATAGGATCTAACAGTACATTAAAAGGATTATTCGCCACAACCAAGTGGGATTTATTCTTAGGCTGTAAGGTTGGTTCAACATCTGCAAATCAACCAAGGTGATACAATACATTAATAAAAGAAAGAACAAGAATCATATGATACTCTCAATAGATGCTGAAAAAGCATTTGACAAAGTGCAGCATCCTTTTCCTGATCAAAACTCTTCAAAATGTAGGAATAGAGGGCACATATCTCAATATCATCAAAGCCATCCAAGAAAAACCCACCATAAATATAATTCTCAAAGGAGAAAAACTGAGATCTTTTTCGCTAAGATCAGGAACACGGCAGGGATATCCGTTATCACCACTGCTATTCAACATAGATTAGAAGTCCTAGTCTCAGCAATCAGACAACAAAAAGAAATTAAAGGCATCGAAATCAGCAAAGAAGTAGTCAAACTATGATTCTTTGCAGATGATATGATACTATATCTGCAAAACCCAAAAGACTCCACTCCAAATCTTCTAGAACTTGTACAGGAATTCTGTAAAGTGCCAGGATATAAAATCAATGTACAGAAATCTGTTGCATTTCTTTACACCAAAAACAAGACAGAAGAAAGAGAAATTAAGGAGTCAATCTCATTTACAATCACACCCAAAACCATAAGATACCTAGGAATAAACCTAACCAAAGAGGCAAAGAATCTATACTCAGAAAACTATAAAGAACTCATGAAAGAAATTGGGGAAGACACAAAGAAATGGAAAAAAAGTTCCATGCTCATGGATTGGAAGAACAAATATTCTGAAAATGTCTATGCTACCTAAAGCAATCTATACATTTAATGCAATCCCTATCAAAATCCCATCCATTTTTTTCAAAGAAATGGAACAAATAATCCTAAAATTTATATGGAACCAGAAAAGACCTCGAGTAACCAGAGGGATATTGAAAAAGAAAACCAAAGTTGATGGCATCACAATTCCAGACTTCAAGCTCTATTACAAAGCTGTAATCATCAAGACAGCATGGTACTGGCACAAAAACAGACACATAGATCAATGGAACAGAATAGAGAGCCCAGAAATAGACCCTCAACTCTATGGTCAACTAATCTTCGACAAAGCAGGAAAGAATATCCAATGGAAAAAAGACAGCCTCTTAAACAAATGGTGTTGGGAAAATTGGACAGCCACATGCAGAAAAATGAAACTGTACCATTTCCATACACCACACACAAAAATATATTCAAAATGGATGAAGGACCTCAATGTGAGAAAGGAATCCATCAAAATCATTGAGGAGAACACAAGCAGCAACATCTTCAACCTCAGCCACAGCAACTTCTTCCTAGGAACATCGCCAAAGGCAAGGGAAGCAAGGGCAAAAATGAACTATTGGGATTTCATCAAGATCAAAAGGTTTTGCACAGCAAAGGAAACATTTAATAAAACCAAAAGACAAATGATAGAATGGGAGAAGATATTTGCAAACAACATATCAGATAAAGGGCTAGTATCCAAAATCTATAATGAGCTTATCAAACTCAACACCCCCCCCAAAAAATGGTCCAATCAAGAAATGGGCAGAGGGTATGAGCAAACATTTCTGCAAAGAAGACATCCAGATGGCCAACAGACACATGAAAAAGTGCTCCACATCACTGGGCATCAGGGAAATACAAATCAAAACCACAATCAGATACCACTTCACACAGGTCAGAATGGCTAAAATTAACAAGTCAAGAAATGACAGATGCTGGCAAGGATGCAGAGAAAGGGGAACTCTCCTTCACTGTTGGTGGGAATGCAAGCTGGTGCAACCACTCTGGAAAACGCATGGAGGTTCCTCAAAAAGTTGAAAATAGAGCTACCCTATGATCCAGCAATTGTACTATTGAGTATTTACCCTAAAGATCTAAATGTAGTGATCCAAAGGGGCACGTGTACCTGAATGTTTATAGCAGCAATATCCACAATAGCCAAACTATGTAAAGAACCTAGATGTCCATCAACAGATGAATGGATAGAGAAGATGTGGGGTATATATATACGAGGGAATGCTATGCAGCCATCAAAAGAAATGAAATCTTGCCATTTGCAATGACATGGATGGAACTAGAGGGTATCATGCTTAGCGAAATAAGTCAATAGGAGAAAGACAACTATCATATGATCTCCCTGATATGAGGAAGTGGAGATGCAACGTGGGGGCGGGTGGGAAAGGAATAAATTAAACAAGAGGGTATCAGGAGGGAGACAAACCATAAGAGACTCTTCATCTCACAAAATGAACTGAGGGTTACCGGGGGGCAGGGTGTAGGGAGAGGGTGGTGGGGTTATGGACATTGGGGAGGGTATGTGTTATGGTGAGTGCTGTGAAGTGTGTAAACCTGGTGATTCACAGACCTGTACCCCTGGGGCTAAGAATACATTATATGTTTATAAAAAAAAAATTAAAAATATTTTAAAAAGCCTTGTATTTATGTCATTTTGCATATATATAACCACATATGTAGACTAAATTCCCGGAAGCAAAATTGCATGGTCAGAAATAATGTGTGTTTAAAATTTTAATAGATATTGCTACATTCCTGATTATTGTAATTTATACTCCTACCAGCAATGAATCGATGTCTCTGATTCCCTCACTTCCTTGCAGAAAGCATATTACCAAATTTAGGAATATTTACAAATCTGTAAATAAATCTGTGTTTTAAGGCATCTCAGCATACCTTTATTTTATATCATTTTTTTAAAGATTTTATTTATTTATTTATTTATTTGACAGAGAGAGATCACAAGTAGGCAGAGAGGCAGGCAGAGAGTGAGAGGAGGAAGCAGGCTCCTTGTAAGCAGAAAGCCTGATGCAGGGCTTGATCCCAGGACCTTGAGATCATGACCTGACCTGAAAGCAGAGGCTTAGCCGACTGAGCCACCCAGGGGCCCCTACATTATTTTTATCAGAAGAACACTTGCTTATTGCTCCCCACAATGTTGTAAACTTGTTTGTTGTTGCCCAGGATACCTGCTTAGCAAGTCAGCCCTGATGAATCAGGCTGTTTCAAATCAAATTATCCTTTCTTTCATTTGTTGTTATTATTCTAAATTCCTCTCTCTGGTTCTAATTTCTAATGTCTATTTCTATAGTTTTCTTCCCTTGGCTTAGTGCTTTGTTGACAAACTAGAATATAAATGTCCTTACAGGGGGCTATTTTATGACAAATCAGTTTCGTGCAGAATAAATCAATCCATCAGTATCTTTTCGAATAAGAATCTAAATGTGAAAAGCCAAGAGTATCAGGCTTGCATCTGGAGAGAAGATGGAAAGAGGAACATAAAAAGATGCTTGAGAACACCAAGAGAAACCTCTGCCCGAGAAAAATTATTAATAAGACTACCTCTATTTTATATTCAACTGACTTCATATGTAAGGATCTTGACTTAAAATCTCTCTTTGTCTGTCTCTTCTTCCTTCCTAGTTCACTCCACATTGTACTTCACCCAAAACTAGGAAAAAGAGACAATTGGCTGGAACAATTGGAACAATGTTTATAATCTGCAGGTTTGTGACTGATTTTTTTTTCTTTGCAAACTGTATTATGGTTATTATCCTGCAATCAAAGTTCTTGGTTTCATATTTATTTATCAATAATTCTTGTCTGTGAGCCTTACAATATATAACAAACTGGTTCTTTCTCTTCTTCCAGATTAGCTGTTCATCAAATTGAATTGCAAACAAATGGAATTTTCTCTAAAAAACACATTGTTACATTTTCTGCATACTTGTTATACCGTCAATATTTAGGTAGTTGAAACCTCCCGTGAGCAGCATTCTGACTTTTTCAGACCTTTTCTGATTTTTACAAATATTTCACAATTTGATTTTTCTAATAGTGTTTTTCAGATCAATAGGAAACTAGAAGCATCTTGTTTTCTTTCTCAATGTTAAATTTTATCAGGATCATAAAGGATATCTGTCAGTCAAGACGTTATGCATTCATCCATCTGGCAATACTCAACTTTCACCACAGACCCGGCCAGAATGTTAAAATCTCTGTGTGATGGAATATAGCACTTATTTTTAAGATGTACAAAAAGTTTAATGTCAATATTCATAAATAAAAATGTAAATCCAATTTTGAGTCATAAATATATGAGTGCCCTCAAAAGCATGGTTAGGTGCATGTTGGGTACTTTAACAGAGGTATGGTATATGAAGGGAAAAAGCAGTGGTGTTGCATGGTTTCCTTGCATTTAATCCCATTCCTTCCCTGGCTCCTAACACACAACTTGGGAAGGCAGTGTGGAGAAATATTTTCCTCTGCAGGTTATCCCATCCTCCTGCTCCCTTTCTAATTTTGTGATTGCTGTCAGCACAGCCTTTCCTTCTAAAGAAGCCTTGTGTGTCTTTGATGTAGTTCACATTTCTATCCTCAAGAAAAGAACAATTTCCTTATCACCACCTGGGACCACAGAAGGAAAGAATGAGAATCCCTCCCACCCTGGGATTCCTTTATATCTCACAGCATGATGTTTGATTCTTTCATATGCTTTTATCATACGTTCCTATAATAGATACTTACGTTCTTGACTTAATACCCTTAGGTGTAAGCTTTTGAAGAAAAGGTTTGCTTATTTCCCCTAGAATTCGAAAGCTATCACTTTCTAACATGTAAGTAATGAACAGATCTGTATTTATTTTTATTAAATAGCTAACATGTCTATAGGTTTGATTGCCACCACCTTGTTTCACCTTCCTAGACTATCAGTTTACAACTGAGTACTGAGCAACACATGGATGAATTTATAAAGTCATATCTATATTCACATTCCATTCATTAAGAATTATCCACTATCAGATTCTTACATTTGTCTGTAACTTAGTATTAGATTTTAAGATAGATATTTTATTTTATAATATATAATATTTATTTTAATAGGACACGTATAATATTTATAAATAGATAAGTACACATGTATTTGAGATGTGTACTCAGATTTTTGTTATTTAAATGGTTACAGAATCACAAAATATTTGGACACTCTTGTTCTAGAATATAATACATGATGACAGTGAGGGGTTGAACTTTTAAAAAGATGATAATTGGATTGTGTAATCTACTTCCTTCTTTTTTTCCTGGAACAATGAGAAGTAAAACAAACAAACAAACAAAAAAAAAAACCCTTGATTTTAAATTTCAAAAGGAAAAGGAATACTATTGCCTTTCAATTGCAATTAAATTTATTCTCTGCAATTAATTTTATTACTGCTACCCTTTCTTTTTCCCATTAAGGAATTATAAATGAAGAAGTGGTGGTATGACATTTAACACACTGGCAGGAATCCTAACAAGAAAGTCTACTCAAACTCCTAAGTGTAGCCCTGAAGCAGAAGGAACTCAGAAGAGACAAATCAGATTGTGTAAAAATCTGGATTTGTATTCTGTGTAGTCATTATGTAGCTTTGAGAAAATCATTGACAGTCTCTGAGCTTCTCTTCCTTAGTCTGAAAATGAAGACAAGAAATATATTCTATAGAAAAGGTAGGATTATCTGGTGATAAATGGAAGTGAGATTATAAGGCAGTAAGGAAAATAATTTTAAACAATAATACTTTATCATAATATTTGGAATTAGCTTTAAAAAACCCATAATGTAGAGGTGGTATGTGAATTAACCAGACAAAACAAAATAAAAAAAATATTTTCCAACAGTCTTTAGATAAGTTCCTAGTTTTATTTATTTGAAAAACTTGTGTGTTTTAAACTGTTTTTCCAAAGTAACCCTAATCTAAATAAAATTTTAAATATTCTATAATAAAAAGTTCTTTCTCAGTTTTAATTGTATTTAATTAAAAATATATCATTGTACTGTGTATAATGGTAAGATGTTGAGGCTGCTGGTTTGCTAGCTAAATTTGAGTGAGATACATCATGGTCAAAGACACCAACATTTCCACATAATGCCAGGCTCTAAAATTAAAGAATGGAAGGAATTATACACTGGAAGATCTATTTTGTAAGAATATTTAAACCATTTTATAGTTTAATAGACTTTTTTTTAAAGATTTTATTTATTTATTTGACACAGAGAGAGAGATCACAGGTAGTCAGAGAGGCAGGCAGAGATAGAGGGGGAAGCAGGCTCCCCACTAAGCAGAGAGCCTGATGCAGGGCTCAATCCCAGGACCCTGAGATCATGACCTGAGCCGAAGGCAGAGGTTTAACCCACTGAGCCACCCAGGCGCCCTTTTAATAGACTTTTTTAGAGCAATTTTATATTCACACCAAAACCGAGCAGAAAGTTACAGAGATTTCCCATATACTGCCTATTCTGACACAGGCATAGCCTCCCTCTGCATTCACATCCTGTACCAGAGTGGTACATATGATAGAATCAATGAACCCACATTGGCTCATCATTATCACATAAGAACACAATTTTCACTAGAGTTTACTCTTGCTGTTGTACATTCTGTGGATTTTGACAAAAGTATGGGGGCATATATCCAGCACTGTAGTATCATATAGAATAATTTCACTGCCTTAAAAATTTCCTGTATTCTAACTATCCATTACTTCTCCCCCACCTGACTCCCAGCAACTACCAGTCTTTTACTATCTCCATCATTTTGCCTTTTCCAGGATATCTTTGATTTAGAATTATGTAGTATGTAGCCTTTTCATATAAGCTTCTTTCACTTAGTAATATGCATTACTAAGTTTCAGAAATATGCATTACTAGAATTTAAGCTTCCTCCATACCTTTGAATAGACATTTCTCCAAAGAAGACATAAAGATGACTGTAACAGACACTTGAAAAGATGATCAAGGGGCACCTGGGTGGCTCAGTTGGTTAAGCGTCTGCCTTCAGCTCAGGTCATGATCCCAAGCTCCTGGGATTGAGCCCTGCATCGGGCTCCCTGTTCAGTGGGGAGCCTGCTTCTCCCTCCCCCTCTGCTGCTTTGCCTGCTTGTGCTCTCTCATTCGTTCTGTCAAATAAATAAAGAAAAGATGATCAACATCACTCATTTTATCTGGGAAATACAAATCAAAACCACAATGAGCTATCACCTCACATCTGTCAGAATGACTAAAATTAATAATACAGGAAACAATAGGTATTGGTAAGGATGTAGAAAATAGTGAACCTTCTTACACCATTGGTGGGAATGCAAACTGGTGTAGGCACTCTGGAAAATATTACAGAGGTTCCTCAGAAAGTTAAAAATAGAACTACCATACAATCCAACATCTACACTATTAGGTTTTTACCCAAAGAATACAAAAATACAGATTTGAAGGGAATTATCAACAATAGCCAAACTATGGAAAGAGCCCAAAGTCCAAAGTCCATCGACTGGTGAATGGCTAAAGAAGAAACAGTATACATACATACATATATACATATACATATACATATACATATACATATACATATACATATACATGCCAGAGAGTATTATGCTAAGTGAAATAAGTCAGAAAAAGGCAAATTCCATATTATTTCACTCATATGTGGAATTTAAGAAACAAAACAAATGAACATGGGACAAGAAAAAGAGGCAAACCAAGAAACAGTCTTCTAACTAGAGACTAAACTGTTGGTTGATGGATGGGAGGTAAGTGGGGGATAGATAAATAGGTGATTGGTATTGAGGAGGGCCACTTGTTGTGATGAGCACTATTAATTAAGTGATGAATTGCTGGATTCTATACCTGACACTGATATTGTACTCTATGTTAACTAACTGAAATTTAGATAAAAATTTGGAGTAAAAAAAAAAAAAAAGTTTCTTCCATGCCCTTCATGGCTTAATACCTTATCCTCATTTCTTTTTCATACTGAATACTATTCTATAGTCTGGTTGTACCACAGTTTCTCTCTTCACTTACTGAAGGACATCTTGGTTGCTTCCATGTGTTGGCAATAATGAATAAGGCTGTTATAAACCTCTATTTGCATATTGTTTTGTGGACATAAGTTTTTAACTCCTTTGGTTTTAAATACCAAGGGATGACTTTGTGGGATCATATGGTAAGAACATATTTACTTTTATAAGAAGCCACCAAACTGGGACACGTGGGTGGCTCAGTTGGTTAAGTGGCTGCCTTCGGCTCAGGTCATGATCCCAGCGTCCTGGGATCGAGTCCCACATCAGGGTCCTTGCTCAGCAGGGAGCCTGCTTCTCCCTCTGCCTCTGCCTGCCTCTCTGTCTGCCTGTGCTTGCTCTCTCTGTCTCTCTCTCTAACAAATAAATAAAATCATAAAATCTTTTTTAAAAAATTGTAAAAAAAAAAAAAAAAAGAAGAAGCCACCAAATTGCTTTCCAAAGGGGTTGTATCATTTTGCATTCCAACCAGCAATGAATTTGAGTTCCTGTTTTTTGAAATCCTTGCCAGTATTTGGTGAGGTCAGTGTTTTGAGTTTGGGCCATTGTTGTTTTAACTTGCAATTCTCTGATGATTTACAATATGGAGCACCTTTTTGTATGCTTATTTGCCATCTGTGTATCTTATTTGATGATCTGTCTCTTCTGATCTATGGTCTATTTTTTAGTTAAGTTTTATTATTGTGTTCCTTAGGTACAATAATATAAAAATAATAAATAAATATAAATATGTATATATAATATATAAGCATTATTTATATTTTTTGGATAACAGCCCTTAATCAGATATGTCTTCTGCTTTTTTTTTGAGATATTTTCTCCTACTCCATGACTTGTCTTTTCATTCTATTGGCAATGTCTTTTGCAAAGTAGAAGTTTTTAATTTTAGTGAAGACCATCTTATTAATCATTTCTTTCATGGGTCCTGACTTGGTGGTTTATCTAAAAAGTCATTGCCAAACCCAAGGTCAGTTAGATTTTCTGTTATCTTCTAGGAGTTTTGAAGTTTTGTGTTTTTACAATTAGGTTTATCTATGATTCATTTTTATGAGTTAATTTCTATGAGTTAATTTTTGTGAGAGGTATAAAAACTGTCTAGATTTAGGGTTTTTTTTTGTTTGTTTGTTTGTTTGTTTGTTTGTTTTTCAGGTAGAAATCCAGTGTTCTAGCATCATTTGTTGAACGACTAACTTTCCTCATTATATTTCCTTTGTTCCTATGTCTAAGATCAGTTGACTGTATTTGCATGGGTGTTTTAGATCATTTAATTTTTATTATAAGCAATCAGCTCATTTAAAGTCTTTCCTTGGATTTCTTATCTGATTCTCTTAATTATAAATGACAATGCTTGGGCCTAGACACTTTCTAGAACTCATTTGCCATGACCAAGATAGGAATCAATGGTTTTTACTTCCAGGCTTGCCCATTTTTTTTGCCCATTTTATTTTATTTTATTTCTTTTCAGTGTTCCAAAATTCATTGTTTATGCACCACACCCTGTGCTCCATGCAATACATGCCCTCCATAATACCCACCACCAGGCTCACCCAACTTCCCAGCCTCCTCCCCTCCCAAACCCTCAGTTTGTTTCTCAGAGTCCACAGTCTCTTATGGTTTGTCTCCCCCTCTGATTTCTCCCATCTCAATTCTCCTCTCCATCTCCCCATGTCTTCTGTGTTATTCCTTATGCTCCACAAGTAAGTGAAACCATATGATACTTGAGTCTCTCTGCTTGACTTATTTCCATCAGCATAATCTCTTCCAGTCCCATCCACGTTGTTATAAAAGTTGGGTATTCATCCTTTCTGATGGAGGCATAATACTCCATAGTATATATGGACCACATCTTCCTTATCCATTCGTCCGTTGAAGGGCATCTTGGTTTGTTCCACAGTTTGGTGGCTGTGGCCATTGCTACTATGAACATTGGGGTACTTGTGGCCCTTCATATCACTACATCTATATCTTTGGGGTAAATACCCAGTAGTTCAATTGCAAGGTCATAGGGTAGCTCTATTTTTAATTTCTTAAGGAATGTCCACACTGTTTTCCAAAGTGGCTGCACCAACATGCATTCCCACCAATAGTGTAAGAGGGTTCCCCTTTCTCCACATCCTCTTCAATATATGTTGTTTACTATATTGTTAATTTTGCCCATTCTAACCGGCGTAAGGTGTTATCTCAATGTGGTTTTTATTTGAATCTCCCTGATGGCTAATGATGATGAACATTTTTTCATGTGTCTGTTAGCCATTTGTATGCCTTTGGAGAAGTGTCTGTTCATGCCTTCTGCCCAGTTTTTGATGTGATTATCTCTTGTGTGTGTTGAGTTTGAGGTGTTTTTTATAGATCTTGGATATCAGCCCTTTGTCTGTAGTGTCATTTGTGAATATCTTCTCCCATTCTGTGGGTTGCCTCTTTATTTTGTTGACTGTTTCCTTTGCTATGCAGAAGCTTTTGATCTTGATGAAGTCCCAAAAGTTCATTTTGGCTTTTGTTTCTTTTGCCTTTGGAGACATATCTTGAAAGAAGTTGCTGTGGCCGATGTCGAAGAGGTTACTGCCATTTTTTTAATCAAAATTCTGTTGCTAAAAAATTTATTTTTATTTTGATGATGTAATGCTACCATTTATATTTTGGAAATTCAATGTCAACTCATATTAACAATGTAATGACACATTACTTTGGTTAATCAACAAATATTTCAAGAGTGTCAATCAGGTTATTGTGAGGGTCTTCAAAGTTACTAACAAAATTAATTCCATAAGGTATTTGATAAAGTTATGGGGGGAGGGAGACATAAGCCTCATTGAAAGATGCCACAGCCTGGCTTGATCCTTTTTAGTTGCTGTCCTTCTGGTTTCTGCTTGTCATTGATTGAGGTATATGGAGTTCTACTTTTTACCTAATCTTATGTTTGAAAAGAAACAAAACTGTTTTCTTCTCTTCCTTTATTGTTAGATTACTAATCGTCCTCAAAGCAACCAAGGCCTCCAGTTGAATAAGAAGTCATATAGAAGGAAATGATTAAAAGAGAGAAGTATACATTCAAAAAAATATATATCCTACTTATACTGATCATTCTCCTTTTAAATACTTTTACTATGGAACTCAGCTTCATCTCAATCTCTTCCACCTATGAAATCTAAATATACCAGTTTCTGGCAGTGTCTTTGGACTTACAATGAGCCTCATACATACAGCCTATATTTTATTTTTACTTCATCCGATAAATTTTCTTTTAATTGAAATGTTCAACATATTTACATTAAGTAAAATTATTGATATGGTCTGTCTATCATATTCTTCTTTGTTTTCTTTTTGTACTGTTACTTCTTTGTTCACCTGTTTCCCCTTTCCTGCTAAGAACAGTGCATCATGGATAGTTGGAATTCAATTTTTGTCCATTCCCATTTTCAAACAATCACTAATTCCTTCAGATATAACTCATTAACCCTTTAAGATTTACACTACTTCTCTTACCTGTTATTATTATCTCCTTTGTTCAGAGGATTTTCAGGTCATGTCTGGTTAAACAGTTGGCATTTGATTTCATACACCCCCTTTCACCTAAATTTACCATATGGTAGAATGCTCTTTCTAAAATGCCAGTTTGAATATGTCATACTCCTGTAGGATCATCCAATGGCTAATCTCTGTTAAACTAGTTTTGGAAAAAAACTAAATGACTTAGATAGAGCTACAAAGCTTCTCTTCCTTCTATAACCTCATCACTTTCTCTGCAACAAATACACTGAACTACATGATGCTCTTCAAACACATTGTTGTTTTTCTTCCCGAAGTCTGAGATATTTTCATTTTCCTTGTAAGACAACAAATAAACCCACAGTTCATGTAACCTTCACTAAATCAGCCTCCAAAAGAGAGTAAATCACTCATTTCTTTGTTCCAAACCCTTTCCTTCCATACATATCTATTTTAATATGCCATGTCAAATCACTATGGCTTGTTTGTTCCTTTCATAACAGTGGAATCCTTCAGGGCTTAGAAATGAATTTTAACTGTATAATTCTTGAAGTATAATAAACATTGTGTAAATGTTAGTTGTTGTTACTTCCTTTCTGTAACAACAACAACAACAAAAACAGTGCTTAGCAGATAAAAGGGGCTTGTTAACAGGTTGAACAAATGTTTCTTTGCATGCATGAGTCAGTAAAGGGTGAATAAGCTAAAATATGACAATATGCACTGAGAGAAAATTACTCCAGATGCTAACTAATATTTCACTTCATCTTCTAGAATCTCAGAGGTAATATCAATGTGAGTATGCATTCATGAGGATATTTCCTATTTTTCAGTTTAAGTTGAAATTGTCTTCACTTAACTGGTATCTGGAGTTGGAAAGCACCATAGAAATCATGGCAGATTTTGGAGAAATAGTGGTAGTCATGTTAACACAGTACTGAAGCCTCGTTGGGCATAGTTGTCAGTTAAATATAAGTAAATGTAGAAGAGAAAAAATAATTTTTCTTCTATTTTTCTAAGTTCTCATTTTCAAAATTCTTGGTTACAGACCCTTATACCAAAAGGCAGATTAACAAGAGAAAAACAGTGTGTTTACATGTATATTTCATGTACACATGAAAGATGCCCATGGAAAAATTAGTAAGTCAAAGTTTGGGTTAAAAGTTGAGTTTAAATGATATTTTAGTGTAAGGATAATACATTTTTAGAAAAGTAACAAGACAAAGGAAAAGGCCCTAGAGTTTCTAGAGGCAGCAAATTGGGGTAAGGCAAATATATGGGAAACTAATGCTACATAAAGACAAGTTAATAACATTTCTTATGTAGATTTTGCTGATGCCCCTTCAAGCCAATAGGGATTTCAAGTTTTCCCTGGTGATTAACTTTTGTTCTTCTGGAAGAGAAGGGAGGAGGGACATCTTTGAAAATTCATGTCCTGGGATACCTGGGTGGCTCAGTTGGTTAAGCAGCTGCCTTCGGCTCAGGTCATGATCCCAGTGTCCTGGGATCGAGTCCCACATCGGGCTCCTTGCTTGTCAGGGAGCCTGCTTCTCTCTCTGCCTCTGCCTGCCACTCTGTCTGCCTGTGCTCACTCTCTCTAACAAATAAATAAACAAAATCTTAAAAAAAAAAAAAAAAGAAAATTCATGCCCTGCTTTTAGGCAAATAGGAGAAAGGTGGAGAACTTTTTTGAATCTGCTTCTCAATAGCCTTGAGCTCAAAAAATTATTAGGCCTAATTAGCATATTTGGGGGTGATATGTTCTGCCACTCTTTAAAAACATTACATGACTCAACTGAATGTAGTAAATAAATTTTTGTTAACAAAATGGAAATAAAAATAACTTCAAACTTCTTTAGTGCATCTGACATACACACACATGTAAATTTATTCATGATAAAATTTTAGATATTTTTGAATGACTTATTGTTGAACTTCACAAACCCATATACAGATAGAATTACATTCTGTATTTTGGAACTCACTTGTTGGATGTGAACACAATTCAGAATTTATAAGCTAGAGCAGAAAATTTCCCTCTAAGGGATCAGAATTTTTTCACTAAATAGAGGTATTGGTCCCTTTTCTGACTATACATAGGTCTGTTTTATTCTACAGTAACCATAGTTTACACATGTATTCGTATGATTTTTCAGTGTAGGTCAGTACATACCAAACTCAACTTCTCTTCCTTATCTTTATCTTTAATTATTAATTTATCTAAAATTGGCTTGGTCTGTAGTTTCCTCTTTTTCAGGGCAAAATCTTCATAAAAAATCAAAGTTGTAGACATTTTTTTCTCCTGAAAGTTCAAAAGAATCATATTTTCTTTTAAATCCAGAGCTAAAAAGGAAGACATTATAAAGGAAAATGTTGATGCTAAAGTAGAAATCCCGAACCAATGGAAAAAATGGAAGGAGTTGGACTCTGAAGTTTCCTCTGAAAAAGATTGTAAATCCCACCTCTGATATCTGCCACTCAATAGCTGTGTGAAGTAGGGGCAACTACAACACCCTTCTGAGCCTTGGTTCTTCTATTTTGAAAATAAGGATAAGGTTTATATTTGTTGAGGTTATGTATTTCATGAGGGGAAAACTGAGACTATTAGCCTAGAGCCTCCATGGGAGCAGAGATCATGACTCTCTTTATTGGTAGAGCCCAACGGTCAGCACATATATGGTGCTTAATAAATATCTATTTAATAAATAATAAATGTGAAGAGTTGTAAAGATTGATATGTAAATTAATTGGCACATTTGTAGGGACTGAACATTAGCACATGTTTCCTTCTTACCAATTTTTCACTTTCAAATTTTTCACTTTTGTAATTTTATTATGAATATTTTATCATTTGTTGAAGGTGGTGGTGTCTTGTTAAAATTGTTAACATTTTTTGGACAATACTACTTATCTTTATGGATAAGCATATTATATTCATGTTACACTTAAAATTTATTTTACAGTTGTATATTGTCACTGGATCTTAAATAATACAAAATTCAATAGGAAAAGTAAAATGCATTAACAATAGAAGAGGAGATTTTCATGGATTTTCTTTAAAATAACTGTGCAGTGGTCCAACATAAAGCTACTTTTATTATCTGTCTATGTCTGCAGCCCATGGGAAGCCTACAAGTCTCCAGGCAGATTATGGCTCCATGTAAACAAAGAAGAGAAAATTAAAAGTGTGAGACCTTTTCCACCCCATGAGCAGCTCTGTTTAAAGAAAAAATAAATGGCTTTCCTTACTTGTATGTCACAGAGAAACAGGTTTAAATCACTAGAGCTGGGTAATGTGAGACATGTTTAGAAATTCAACAAACCAAAAGAAAAAAAGCCTTCAATGGTAAGTAGAGCATCTGATTGACACAGCTGTCCTTCTAAAGTGTCTAAATGCTTCATTTACCTTAAAGTGTAGCTCAGATCTCTCAAAAGTTTCAAAAAACAGATAAGAACTTGCCTTGACATCACTCCTTGAGAATTAGCTTTAGATTCAGTTCTTTTGTTAAACATGGTTATTTTTCCTCATTTTTTATTTCTCTCTTAACTTACTTAAATTTGGAGAAAATGAACTTAAATTATAATATTCCAAGACAGAAAAAATTAAAAACTGTTATTAAACCAATCTCCAACAGTTTCTTAAATGGATTCCACAATAATAACTATGTAAAATTTAGTACATATTTGCATACCTCTAGAGACAGCAAATTCACTATTTGTCAAGGAAACATAGCATCATTGGATTTTCAGGTTTAAAGAAAGATCACACCTCTAATTTGGCTCCTTTTAAATGCCAATGATTACTAAATTTTCCTGTAGGTAGCCATCCGTAACAAATCTAATAATTTTGTATATTACAGAGGCGTGCTCATTTCATAATGCAAAGTAATGTCTTCATTTTTAGTCTAAATTAGTTTACCAGTTTTTTCCACTTTATCTCAGATGATATATAATAGAAATATTGCATTCTATGATTGTCTATAGTGCACAGATAAGTTATAAAAACAGTATCTATAAAAATCACTCTAATTAATTAATGTATTTTGAAAAGAAGATGGTTCCATTAATTGAACTTTCCAATGTACATAATTTGTGATAAATGGAAGAAAATGTGTATTGACCATTTTTAAGCAAAACAGCACTTACATATGCCAGGTCCTCTCCTAAACACTTTATTAATGCCAATTTACTTAATTCCCATAACAACCTACAAAGTAGATACTTTTCTGGGTCTTATATTATGGGAAAATAAAACCTGAACATTTGAGAATAATTTGTCCAAGATCACACAACTAGTAAATAACAGAGCTGATTATTTATTTATTTGACAGATAGAGAGAGATCACAAGTAGGCAGAGAGGCAGGTAGAGGTGGGGGGAAAGCAGGCTCCCTGCCTAGCAGAGAGCCCGATGCCGGGCTTGATCCCAGAACCCTGAGATCATGACCTGAGGTGAAGGCTTAACCCACTGAGCCACCCAGGTGCCCCCCAAGCAATCTTCTAAGGTGGGTGCTATTAGTCTGATTTTACAGATGTGGAAACTGAGGTAAAGAGATTGAATAATTTTCTCATAAGTATATGTAAGGGCACAGCTGGAATCTGAATCCTGCAAGAACAATACACAGAAGAATGTGTGAAATACAAATTAGTAAGAATAAATGTAAAATAAAAATAAATGAAAGCTCAGCCTTTGCTAAGTTACATTAAGTTGACTTGATGAATTGAATGTGGTGATACTGAGTGTAGATGGAGGCATTTAGGAATTTATGCTTAAATCCACTAACTCAACAACTCCCACCTTCCAAATAACAAAATTAAAGCTCATCTACTTTTTTTTAAATCTCTGCAAGTCAGTGGGATTACTAAAATATGTCATTCATATTGGTGGCATTGTCTCTGTTCACACCTGGGGCAGTTGCTGTTTCCAACACCTCTCTTGACTGGTGACAGATGTTTCTTTTCTTATTTCTCAATGCACCAGTCCATTTGCCCCCCACACTCTTGTTCAGCTCTGCATGCAGTTAACAATGGTTCACCTTGATTTTGATTCACTTAGAAGTATTGTATTTTCTGTGTTCACCAATTAGAGTTACATCTCGAGATGCTTCTGTACACAATGCTGTTTGAACTAGGAAAATGCCTTTTCTATCTCTTGTACTTGTGTACCGGGTAGGGAACAAATGTTGACTCCGTAGCATTCATTCACAAACAAGCTTCATTTTTTTTTTTCTAGGAAACACCCTTCTCTCCACCTATAGGCCATCAGATGTTCACTGTGAATTCACAGCATGACAACATGACTGACACTTAAGCTAGTATTACAGAAGTGTTTGGTTTTGTGAGGGAAATATGACTCAATCAGGACAATGAAATGTAAACTCTTTTGGCAGAATGTTATATGAAAGGTTCTTTTAATTTTTCTATAGGTCCTAGGATTTTAGAACCAAATAAACACTATCATTGTGTTGCATATGGTGCTCAAGAATAAAGACAAGAAACTGCAAAACAGAACTAAGAATTGGAAAGAAATTTTGTCTGATGATAATTTTGGAGGCCTGAACTGAGTCATTTTTGAAGCCTACACACCACCCAATAGTTCTGGTTTAGGTTTTATGCAACAGTAACAAAAAAGTTCTGAGTATCTTAATCTGTGATTCTTAGAAAGCCAATTGTGAGGCAAATGCTCACTGGCCACACTCTCATTAGGTCTGCAATTCAGGAAAGCAAGAGTAGAGGAACAAGAGAAACGACAGGAGAAGAAGGAGAGCCAAACTGAGAACCCTGGGAATGACCAATTCCACTAACTTTGCTTCTTCCTAGAAGTTAAAATATCACATCAGCTATATCTCAGAACAGCTCACATGATGGAGGTTATAGAGATATGGATAGTAAATATATCCACCAACTCCTACTTTCTATTGTTCACTGTTTCAGCCCAAGGAGAAGTATTCTCCCCATATTTCAGGGTTGAAAAATACAGGGTCTAAGTAGGGTCCCAAGGTTTTCCAAGCCTTTAGTCTGAAAAGATTTTCCTCTTAACCAAACTTGAGTCAGGTCCTTCTAAACCCTTTCTCAACTAGTCCTCATTCTTGGGCTTTGACCTCAAGAGCAAAAATCTTGCTAAATCAGCTGAGGGAGAATTTCCCAGTCTCAGTATCTGATTACCTGATCACACTTTTTTGCCTCCACATGCCCAACTGAATATCTAATAACCCTGGCCCACCTTCATTCATCAAGAATCCTATCAAGTTGGTTTAGCCAGAAATCCCCCTTGACTCCTGATGTTTCGCCTTAGTAATTCTGTATCCACTGACCCCCACCATGCTCCTTGGCTATAAATCCCCCTTTTTCATGTCCCTTGTTGTCAGAATTAAGCCCAGTTCAATACCGAGGTCTCACTTTCAGCCCAAAACTCAGCCTCTTTGCCATTGCACAAATACTTTTAGATAAATATATCTAATATAAATATAAATAAAAATATAATAAAATATATTTTAATATTTTTGTATTATATTATATTTATATATTATATTATATGTATTATTTAATATATTATATATTTGATATATATAATATAAATAAAAATTCAAATATAAAAATAAACATTTACAGCAAAGACAGTAAATCACAGCAATGAACGAACAAATACATTGGATGATTAATTCAGAGCAGACAAAATGTAAGAATTAACCATTTAAAAAATTAAAAAGTAAAATAAAGGGAAGTATCATTTATTAACAGCAATACATGAAACTGTACAAAGCCGATTCTCAATACATAGGTTCTGCAGAGTTCTAGACTCTATAGAGTCACCATAAACACTGAATTAGTGAACAATGAACAACTGTTCCTAGGGGAAAAATAAAATTAGAATTCTGGAGTCTGTAGTTACATTTTTGCTAACTGATCAATTTATAACTTTTCTTTCTAACTTTTGTTTAAAGAGACCTTATACATAAATACAAGGTGGTTAGTGCACTGATTTTGTTCAGGATAACAATTCATGCATCTTTACATAAAAACAATAGATATTGTTGATTCATCAGAATCACAGCAAAAGCAATATAACTCCTACCAAAATGAAGCTTATGCAACACACATATTTTCTTGTGAAGTTTTATCATAGATTTTAACACTTCTAGGCTGCACTTCAACACTATGCTTGGGGGCCATTGTGAACAGCAAAATCACCAGCAAAAAAAAACACACACAAATGTGGAAGTCATGGCATTAAATAGATCCTGAAAGGGTACTTGTTTTCATTCTGAGACTTAAAACAGGGTGAAGTCTTGTTTTGTTTGACCTCGGCTAGGGACATGAACTGAGATGATGCAAAATTCTCACCACTCTGTGCGTGTTTGCAAATGACCCCAAGGCACCACGCAGATTGATTTGGGGGTAACAGATAAACATTAGTGAGCTGGCAAATTTGCAAATATGGAATCGGTATATAACGAGGATCTACTGAAATAAAGTCTAACATTATAAATTGAATTTGAAAATCAAAAATCCAGTGAATTCCAAGAAATCAAGAAGTGAGGCATCTGTGAATGTTGTGCTGAGGGCTCTCAGCTTTGAATAAACAACATAGAAGCAGAGAGAAAAGGTCGTGGCTTCATTCATTCTGTTCCTTTATCTTCTGTTTCATGAGATTGATGCTAATTGTAGGGAAAGGGGCAGGCTACAGAGAAGGGGGGCTACTAATCAATACATTACAGCAACTCACTAGGCAGGCTCACCTAAGGTTTTATGTAAAGATGCATGAATTGTTATCCTGAACAAAATCATTACACTAACTGCCTTGTATTTATGTATACTTTTTAAAAAAAAAATTTATTCATTTGACACAGAGAGAGAGAGAGATCACAAGTAGACAGAGAGGCAGGCAGAGAGAAAGGGGGGAAGCAGGCTCCCCGCTGAGCAGAAAGCCCCATGCGGGTCTCTATCCCAGGACCCTGAGATCATGACCTGAGCCGAAGTCAGAGGCCTTAACCCACGGAGCCATCCAGGCGCCCCTTATGTTATACTTTTAATATGATTATTTATGTTGAGATATTTAGCACTACTTAAGATTTCCATGTATGTTATATTCATCTTCAATTTACCTGTTCCAGATAATGGAGACTTACTCCCTGGGGAGGGTTTATTTCTTCTTCTTGAGATACATGCTTTCTAAAATTGGTGAGGGATAAATATTTGATTAGAGTCTAACTATATTTGGATATATCTGATATGCAAATTATCCAGAGAACTATGCTGGAGTTAAGAGGTATAACACATTCTCCACCTTAATTCTTTCTTGACTAGCTTTTTTCATATTTAGGATTTTGAAGTAATCACTCCATTGTTTCTGAAGAATTCTTATTAATTGAATAAGGAGCTATTGTTATTTTTTAAGACACAGTAATGTCCTGATTTGCCTAGTTCTTACTGTTTTTCTTAATGAAAAGAAAGTACTTTCAAGTTATTTTAAAGAATAGTCATGGTATCCTTTTCCTAACCTACAGCATAGCTATTTAATACAAGCCACTAGTAGGTAATTTAAATTTTTTTTTTTTTTTTGGTTTACAGTAGCCACAAAGAACAACTTCACAAATATATGAAGTGAAGTTCTTGATACAGTGCTTGACACATCACAAGGATCAACATCTAGGTTGTAATTAGGAATTCATGCTTAATAATAAGATAAATTAATTTTTATTTTTTTATGAAAAAAATCAACTATTTTTAGAAACCTCTTATTTTATGCATATCAAAATGATTAGTAAAAAAAAAAAAAAGGGTAAAGTTAACTCTCCAGGTAAAAGATTTCAGAGGTTCATTCTGTTCAAGTTCATACAATGAGAAGAAAAATTAATCAAGAGAAAGTTTTTAACAAACCAGAATTATAAATATATTCCAGTGAAAAAATAACTCACTAAGAAATGTAGTTACATGGGGCACCTGGGTGGCTCAGTGGGTTAAGCCTCTGCCTTTGGCTGGGGTCATGATCTCAGGGTCCTGGGATCGAGCCCTGCATTGGGCTCTCTGCTCAGCGGGGAGCCTGCTTCACCCCTCTCCTTCTGCCTGCCTGCCTCTCTGCCTACTTATGATTTCTTTCTCTGTCAAATAAATAAACAAAATCTTAAACAAAAAAAAAGAAATGTAGTTACAATATAATGTGTTACTATTGTGTCAATTCAGTGAGAAGTCTAAAGATAGAGAAAATGCATTAATGAATGAATGAAATTAAAGGAGGGAACAAAAAAAACATTGAAATTGAACATACTGAAAATCACTTCAAAGATATTATGTTTTTTCAACCTGTCAAATTAGCCAAACTGAAGACAGTTTTTATATTTTAATAGGAAATTAGTTTGCCAGTCTCTTATGGATTTTTCCAGTTTCTTCCACCATACTGAGACTAACAAGTCCATGGACAAACAGTGGCATCACACTCCAACTACGACGATCTTTCAAAGTTAGTTTGTTATCATATTAAAGTATAATAATATTTTGGGATACCTGGGTAGCTCAGTCAGTTAAGCATCTGACTCGTGACTTCGACTCAGGTTATGATCTCAGGGTTATGAAATCAAGCTCCACATTGGTCTCTGTGCTCAGCGGAAAGTCCGCTTGAGATTCTCTCTCTCCATCTCCCTCTGCTCCTCTACTCACTCATGCTCTCTCTCTCTCTCAAATAAATAAAATCTTTAAAATATATATAATAATATTTTGATAAGTTGCTACAAATCAAAATGTCATAAGATTAGAGTTGAAAATAACTCCTTATCCTTAAATGCTGTGATTGGAACATTTTAATAGAATATACTTCAAATTTAGGTAGTTTGCACAGGATTTTAAAATACTTGTCTTTGTAAAGCTTCTATTTCTAAAGGCAATACAGCAGAGCTTAATAATTAAGGTTTACTTTGAGAATCACTCAAATAATAAGTCATTTTTTAATCTTCTAAGATTATATAAGCATATATTTTGAAGAAAACAATTTTGAAGTTATATTGATTCAGATTCATTATCATAATAAATAAATATGTATATAAATAAATTCATTATGATAGATTTATATAAGTAAATTCATACTCAGAACATGATTATCTCTGACATGACAACATCCTCAACTATTAAAGATATATTTTAATGTTCCATGCTCCCTAAGACAGAGAGGTACATTTATGTATTTTAGAGAGCTTTTCAGTGAGGATAGAAATCAGAGTGATAACTGAATAATAACCAGTTTACAAGAAAACATCAAAAAAAAGGTAGAATCTGAATTCCTGAGTAGTCTCAATGTTTACTTAGACTTAGATTAAAAGAAAAGTTATATGCTAACTTCCATGTAGGTGAAATTCTACATATTTAATTAAGATATATCATCAAAAATGTAAAAATAGACATTGGTATAGGTACCTAATTTTTTTCTGAAATTCTGAAAATTCCAGAAAAAAAATTTTTCTGAAAAATTTTTTCTGAAAAATGTAGGTACCACATTTTTTCTGAAATGTGAGACCCACACTTTCCAGAATGAAGCAGGAATTTGGCACCCAGTTCCCTATATACCCAATCTAGACAAGCACCTTCTTTTCCTGAAGACTGACATCCCAGTCTTTCTCCATCCTTCAGTGAATACTCCTGTACCTGGATGCTGACACTCTCCCTTCACTGCCCTACTAAGATCAACCACCATGGTGCTTTGAACATTGGAGTCCACTGAAGATCCATTCAACATAACCCACAGCTCCTTGATATCTTCAGTTAGTCATCTAATTACCTTACTGTTATCCTCTGTAACTATATGAAAGTCGCATTTTGAAACATACCAATTTTTGGCCATCATTTTAATCCTTCATCTCCCTGGGCTACCATTCCACTCCGACAAGTGTAAACACAATGACTTTTATAATAAATGTTGGAATCTCATATCTTCAATTCTCCCTGAACCCATCATAACCACTATGATCCTGTACTACACTCATTCTTTTGCAAACACTTAACATTTCTTTCCTTATCTCTCCTTTTTCTTTCTCACCTGACAAACTTCCAGCCCTAGTTAAATCCAGGATCTCCCTTCTGCATAGCCAAAAGTTGCTGTAGAAATGTATACTGAAATTTTGACTGAAATCACTTGCAGTTATGATTGTAAATACCAAATGATCTATACTACCAGAAAATATTACTGCTTTCCCTTAAAATTTTATTTTCCCACAATGTATGACTGTTATTTACACAATCTCATATTCTTAACTCTTCATCACTTTCTGCTCCCTTAAATCTCAGGTAATGACATCTTCTATTTTTCACAGGAAAATATAAGTATCAGGTGACTTGAGTTCTCATTCATTCCAACAAGTCATTGATATCTGTACCACATATACTGTCTTCCCTCTTATTATATGATACAAGAACTATTTCTGCCTGCCTTATTTCATTTGGGACGTTATTCCTTCTTGCAAAAGCCAACAGTCAATTCTCTGACTTTATCTTACTCAGACCTTCTTCAACATTTGACAATTCATTTAAATACTTTCCCCTCTTGAATTCCAAGATGTCACTTTGTCCTAAAGTTCCTTCTTCCTCATGGGGTTCCTTCTTTTTTTTTTTTTTTTTATTTACTTGATAGACAGAGTTCACAAGTAGGCAGAGAGGCAGGCAGAGAGAGAGAAGGAAGCAGGATCCCCGCTGAGCAGAGAGCCCGATGCGGGGCTCGATCCCAGGACCCTGAGATCATGACCTGAGCCGAAGGCAGAGACTCAACCCACTGAGCCACCCAGGCGCCCCTCATGGGGTTCCTTCTTGCTCGTGGTTTTCACTGTTGGCTTTTTGTCCTCAATGGCCCCTAAATATTATGGCAACCAGGACACTATATTCGGCCTCTACCTCTTTTTAGCTGCATCCTATTTTATTTCCTGCATTCTAAAATATTTTATTCAATTCAACAGCTTCAAATATGATTCTTCATCCTGGGCTCTCCCCTGAAAGCTTGAACTGAAACATGCACACTATAATTACGCATATGTAATTATATATACATAATTATACTTGAAAACTCCATTTTAATACTTAATAAATATCTCTAACTGATGGAAACTGAAGACTTCATCTATACCCATTGAAACTATTCTCTACCTCAAGTCTTCTCTGACTCAGTAAATGATACCATCATTTATCCAGTTGATTCATCTTTGAATTTTCTACTTTTCTCACAAATATTTTTGTATTTTTCTTAATATATCTTCAAGTCAAGCTATTTATGTCTTCAAAATATATCCACTTCTCATATTCTCAGCTACTAATTTTATAGTTCAAATCACCATCCTAACATCTAACATAAAAATAGCCCAAGGCTTAATCTCCTTGCTACCATTATTGTCTCTTCAAATGTGAGCCAGCATGATTGTTCTAAAATAGAAGTCAGAGCTTGACACAGCTCCACTAAACACCCTCACAAGTCTTCTCATTATTCTTAAAATAAGATCCAACTCCCTAACGATGGCCAGAACATCATCTCTGACAGCTTCTCTAACTTCATCTTCTTCCTCTCTTGCCACCAGTCATTACACTTCAGCAAATTTCGTTTTTTTATTTTGTTTTGTTTTGTTTTGCTTGTTTTTGCCCCTTCATCATGAAAAGCATATTGCCATCTCAGGATCCAAGAATCTACAATTTTGCTTCTCCTGTTTCTCAGCTCTTTCCATAAGACTGCCTCAATTTTCTAGTCCAGGTTTCAATTCAAATGAATGTCCTCTTAGAGCTGTTCCTTGGCCACCAACTCGGATAGTTACTAAGAACCTCTCATTTCATCTTCTTCATGGCATTCATTAATACCTGTCATTTCTCTATGTATGTATTTGCTTGTATGTCTATTAGCTATCTGTCTCTCATTCTATACTATAAACATCTTGCAGTAAAATTCTTACCCTTCTTCCTGTGTTCTAGTAATGGAACAGAATCTAAAACATAAAAGGCAGTCTGAATGGGCAGGTAGGTACAGAGAATCTAGCTGGAGACTATAACCATGAATCTGTATAGGTGAAGAGTTTTCTCTGATAAGTTTAATTTGGGGGAAGATAAGAAAGGATACTTGGATTTAGCTATATTTTGTTAGATCAAGGGCAGGGGCTTGGATCAAGGGGCTTAGAATCAAGAGCAGCATGTGAGAGAATTTAAGACATCCATAAAAGAATAATGGATATGGAAAGGTCATCAATAAATAAGTTAGGACCTTCAATAAGTAAGGACTTAAGCATATAGATAAATAAAGGAGATGTGTCAAAGGAGTGGAGTTGTAGTGGTAGTAGTAACATAGTGAGAAATCTAGAAGAGAGATGGTTCATGATTAAAAGGAGGAATGATTGATTCCTTCTAAAGAAGAAATGTCACAGCTCTGGTGTGACATAAATAACGGCTTTCAGTTGCTTTTCATTCATTCACAGGCTTATCAATCAAACCTTTATTGAGCACTCTCAGTGTGTCTGGTATTGCAAACCCAAAGATGAATTGACTTGCATTGCACCTGCCGTCAAGACACTCACATTCGAGTGTGAGATACAAAGGATACTATTACAGGGGGAAATGTTTTCATTGATTTTAGTCTTCCTTTAAATATATATATATATATATATATATATATACACACACACACACACATATATATATAAATATATACACACACACATATATATAAATATATATATATACACATATATAAATATATATATACATATACATATATATGTGTGTGTGTATATATATATATATATATAAAAGTATGCTGTCTAACCGCTATACCATTGTAAGTCAAAGTCATATAACCATGATAATCCTTATTTAACCTTTAACTGATCACAGATTCCTTAATCAGGGGCCACAATATAATTAATTCAGTTTGTTAGCAATACAAATTTTCAAGTTTAACAATTTCAAATGCCAATGTACCATTTTTCACTGTTTTTATCTCTATGTTTGATTCCTACTCCTACCTAAGCATTGCATTCTAGGCCCTAAAGAAATCTGAGGAATATATATTAATTTCTTATCAGAGACAGTTGTTTTTCTTTTTAAGTCACTGAACAATTAACATTCTCACTCCTTTGCCCTCATAAACCATTTTTTTTTTCTTGTAATGCATCTATTATTCTCACCCTATTCAGCTTAGGTAAGATTCATAACATATCTTAACCATTTATTTACCATGAATTTTTCTTCAAGTAGTTCTAGATACAACAGAGCTCATATTATATAAAAATGTGCAATTAAATATATAAATATTTGTTCTAATTAAAACAACCACTATGAAAGACAGAAATATTTCTGGAATTAAAGGTTGATAAAAGTATTTTTTATCAACAGGATGCACTTGGGCTGGTACCACATATTCTAATCAAGGGACTATATAGATTGTATCATATTTTGATAGGACCATAAAATTATCAACTAGTGCTATTTTATTCTTGCTTTATCACATAAAGTTTGGCCTGATGAATATTTACAGAACAAATTGAGTCTCTTACAATGCTGATGAATTGAGGTTACATTTGACTTCCATTTTTATCTTTTTTATTTTTAAGATTTAAAACTTACCTCTGAAAAATTAGAAAATATCACAAAATTGGTTGTAAGAAATCAAGAGTAGTGAACACATTTTTGTGTTACATAGAACTATTTTTAATCAAAACAGCCAAGTATAGATAATTGTGAATTTCACTAGCAGCAATTCTAGATAATAATTTTAATATGTTGTTCTCATTTTATGGAAGAAGAATGAAGGCCTAGAGGTCTGTGTAAAATCTTAAAAATAATCAAACTATTAAATGGTGAGCGATGATTCCAGCAAAGATTTGTCTAATTCTAATTTTAGGCTCCTCATACCCACATTTTTTTTTTTTTGCATGTACTTAGAGGAAGTTGTTTTCAGAGGGAGAAATTATATAAATACAAATTATAATATAATATGATTATCATACATATTATATATAATTATCACATATATTTACATATTATATATATGTATATATTATATTAATATATATAATTAATATTATATATAGTGAAGTACTAGATATGAGTACTACTTCACTTGTGGGCCTAGTCGTGAAAAACCTGAATTGCGGCAGTAGAAGAATGAGTAGAAGAGAATTAGGCCCTAGGTCAAAGGCAGATGGGGCTGGAAGATTTAATTAGATCGTAACTACAACTTGCTCAAAAGTAAAAGTTGTGCAGCAAACCACTGAGGGGTCTAAAATGACTCTGATACCTACATGAACCATTCTGGAAGAGTGGTTCATGGCCGCAGATTTCTGTAGGCAGGAGTATCCTTCCATTTATTAAAATATTCTTGTAGAGAGTTCATTAATGTTTCATAATTTCCTTCACATAGGACCCATTCATTCCTCATTAGATATTTAGAGCTGTTTAATACAGCTACAATTTTTTATTGTAAATGGAACTATTGTTTTCACTATTCTATTGTTTGTATATAAGAAAGCTTTTTGTTATTGTATCATTCAGTGTGTGTTTGTGTTTATTTTATTACTAGACACGGTAATAAACTTTTAATAGCTCTAAATATTTTCCATTGATTTCACTGACATTTTATGGATCAAGTAATTCTGCCTGAAAATGATGGTTAAGTCTTTTTTATTAATATTACCCAAAATACAATATATACTCAGGTCTATTTTAACCACCAAAGTTTTTTGCATACAACCCATTTAGTCATGTAAGTCATATATTGACTTTGACCTCTTTTTTTTGTGTATATCTTTTGTCTAATTATTTTATTTGATATTTCCTTTACCACAACTTTTGTAAAAAAATTCATAATTTTTTTTCTTTGCGAAGTTTCTATTTAAATTTCAGTTACTGAACATATAGTGTAGTATTTGTTTCAGTAGTGGAATTCTCTGATCCATCACTTACATATGACAACTATAGCGCTCATCACAAGTGCCCTCCTTAGCAACTATAATCCTACACATTTGTCGTTTCATTTTCTTCAATGTCAATTATTTCTATAATCCCGAACTTATGTTTTATGTACCTCATGCATTTTGAGCAGTCTTAAACACTCTATTGAACCCAAACAACATTTTCCATTTCAGATTTGATTTTCAGTCTATTCTCTTTATTGCTTTTATCTCTTTTTATTCATCCTACTGAAATCATCACATGACTTTCTACAATTTTCTCCTTATGTTTTTAGTAAAATTCACCAAAAGTGTTTCTTTTTATCCATATCCTCATGTATACATTACTATATTTTCATGCATAAGATATTGTTTGTGACATAGACCCCACAGTGATTTATTTTTTTCAAACTAACATTATTTCATCTAGTGTAGGAGTTTGCCTATATTGTAAAACAATGAAGAGGAGGAAATAGGTAAGTTATCTCTTGCCCCCAAAAAATAAATGACACTCTCCCCTTGATCAGGGACTATAGCTATTTTGATCATCATGATTTCTACCCAAAGTGCTCAATGTATTCTTGAATGGATGAATCATAAAATTTCATTCTTAGTTAATGGAAGAATGAGTTCATAAGCACAGCTTCTGGTCCAATTAACAGTATCTATTAGGCATTCATCTTCACTGATTTGAGGTAGATTTTCCCCCTTTTCCCACTGCATAGTTCTATGACCATATGCATTTTTAAAAAAATCAATCACCCTCTATGCACACACACACACACACACACACACCAGTCTGTACTATGTAGTACTATTAAGGCATTTGCTAAATTCCATTAGGTTTTACTTGGGAGGATTTAATTTTCCTCTATACATTGTAACATAAACAGGTTCACCACTTTGATTTTTGTGGGAATTGTAGTCTGAAAATTTGAAGACCAGAGCAGAACCTAATACTCAATTCTTATATATTGATGGCAAGTTTTCCTTGATAGTTCAGGGTCAGGAATCAAACAAGAAAAAGGTTTTAAGATTTCCACATCTATGTTCCAGCGATGATCTTTCTTAAATGAGAGGTCCTTCCAAATTTGAAAAATTTACTAACCAAACATTGATATTTTGTTATTATCATGAATTTCTATCTTTTTAATTTTTCATGTTTCACTTTTTTCCCCTCCTCCCTGTTTTCCCAGAACTTTAGAGGTTACTAGCCATAAGACATTTTATTTTAGAAGATACCCATGATTTGTTTAGAATTTTATGACTGCTTTGGGTTATCATCTTCTGGGATTAAAGCTGGCTTTAATATACTGTTACATACATGTGATATTTTCTCAAGAGCTATGTAAGGACATGGAGAAGAAGTTGCTGGTTGTCCCCAATATCAGTTTACCTCTTTTATTACCATATTCATATTTATCTTAGAAAATGGCTGCACAACAATAGATCTCTGTTACCCAGACTGCCTTTTTGTTAGTATAGCCAAAAGATGACACTCTGGTCAGTAGGAAGCAAGTGGAAATTGCCATGTAGCAGATAACAGGGAACTTTCTTAAGAGCATAAGTTTTAAATTTATTTTTAATTCTTCCATCCCACTGCTTAGAGCATAAGTCCTGGAATGTAATTTCCACACTCCCGAACTAAGCTCCAGGAGCATCGAGGAGTAACAAAATTGAAGAAGCCTCATTTCTTGAGTTCTCAGAACATGAAGAGGACTCATACTCAATTTTTGGAATTATAATTTAATATTTTATAACTTACCATTAAAAAGCAATATATCAGCAGTAATTCTTTGTGTGAAAGATAATAGGGATTAAAATAAATAAAATACCCACCCACTATCAGATGAAAGAAAAAGTCACTGTTACAAATAAAAATAACTGTTGGAATCTTATGCAATAGGATTTATGAGTTGACATCCTTCAGAAGTCAATTTGGAAATAGTGTGGGTGATACATCATTTGACTAATCCTTGAATGAAAGTCGTTAATTTGAACCCCGTTTAGTCAGAATTTATGATAAATTTGAAAAGAATTCATCATTACCTAGGGACAATAGCTTTACTTTAAAATTGACAATATAAACATTAACAGATTTTGACCCACCATTTTATATGTAAACAAAGATATTCTAATTTCTAATTTCCCTCATCTGCTAAAAGCAGGTCTCCAAACACCTAATTTAGGCAATGCTTGTTTATGCTTGAGTTCCTGTGTGGCCTGGTTAAGAAGAAAATTCAGTTTCTTATGAGCTATTCCCTGGTGAAAATGTTTCAGTAGTTCAGAAAAGTATCATTTTAAACCAAACACGTGAAAAGAAAGAACTATCAGAAATTTTGGGTACAAGAAAAAGATCTTATGATACATGAGCCCAAATAAAATATAACATAGAGCCTTCCAGTCCATCCTGAAGACACTTGCACAAAAGTTGGAAATGCTGACCAGGGGAATGCTGCTAAGATTATGTTGCAGCTTTGGATTTTAACTCTACAATTGATAACTGATAGAGAAACAAAATAATCAGACTTGATTCCATCAAAATTTTGAATGCATTTACCCATGGACCCAATAACTCCACTTCTAAGAATACATGCTAAAGATATTATTGTATATGATTAAAATGTATTTGAGAGTTTATTAATTGATTCTTACTCAGAATTCCAAAAAGTAGCTAACAGCCCAGTTTTCAATACCATGGGATTGATTAAGTAAACTACTAAATATCCACAAAACAAAATGCTCTGCAACAATTGAGAACATGAGGGAAAGAAAAAATAAGGTCATTCTCCATCTGCGAATGTGAGTAGACTTTGTAATAATGTAATAGTTCTCAGGCAATTTTATGTGGTTCATATTACTAATTGTAAAAAAAAAAAAGCAAAAAAGAAACAAGATACAGAAAATGCATGTTATGCTAACTTTTCTGAAAGAAATGAAGAACTTTGTGATTTTGTATGGTTGTATTTTCTTGGAAACAGAAACGTTAATAAAATTAGTTAATTATAGGTAGTGAAGTAAGTGGGGATGGGGTGACAATGAGGATTTTCATTGTGAACTTTTATATATTATTTTATTTCTTTAACCAGGTGAAGGCATTACTTATTTTAAAAACCACTTTATTTTTGTACATATTATGCATGATAAATTCTAACCAAGTATGCTTCTTTTAAAAAAAATAAGAATTTGTGCTATAAATCCTAAATAAATACGATAAAACAAGAACTGACATATTGTTTGCTTCCAAGATGTCTCTTGTCTAATCAAATATTCATTAATAGAGTTTTTGAAATTACAGAATGCCAGAGCTTTAAACACCTTACCTAAAAATGACATTCTCTTAAAGTCATTTTGTGGTTCAAATGTATGCATTTATAAGACTTAACTTTGAGGGGCTCCTGGGTGGCTCAGTGGGTTAAGCCTCTGCCTTCGGCTCAGGTCATGTCAAGTCCCCCATGTCAAGTCCCCCTTCATGTCAGGTCAGATCAAGTCCCCCATCAGGCTCTCTGCTCAGCAGGGAGCCTGCTTCCCTTCCTCTCTCTCTGCCTGCCTTTCTGCCTACTTGTGATCTCTGTCAAATAAATAAATAAAATCTTTAAAAAAAGAAAAGACTTAACTTTGAGTATTCATGCCTGAGAATTAAAACGTTTTACTATAGCATTCATGCTATTTTTCACAGCCTCATGAGTCTCCCCAACAAAATGTTTATTGCTTTCTTTTTCTTGGTTACAAATGTAGATATTACAAGGGAGAAGTGGTTATTAAGGATTAAATCTACCACATTTAATGAGCACCTGCTAAGATTGTGGGTCAGTGTTTTTGATGAAACATTTACCAGCTACTTATTATAATTAGCATCATTAGGCCTTTTAAACGCTGTTCCCATAAGAAGAAAAACACTTTCTTAACCCACTTTGTAAGTGTTTATAATGCCTGCTGATTTTCAGCTGTGAAGGCATCACTTATTATATTCATGGGTTTTTATGGAGAAAAGGCTGGATGAGTTTTTCTACTAACATTCTTTCCCATTTGATTATATCATTCTACACCTAGTGCTTATGGAGAATTTGAATTCATTCAGCTGAAAATGTCCTAAGATGTAGGTCCTAAACACATGTTTTGTGAGCCATTGAGGTGCCTATATTTTTACATCTAGAGAGAAAATAAAAAGGAAGGAATGGGAGAGTGTAAAACTGCGAAGGACAAAGCCTGCTCCTAAGTACTAAATAAATAAACAGCAGAATCTTTTACCTATATAATAACTGGCACACTAGATACTTAAGATATATTAAAGGCATTTAAAGCCTTTAGAGACTGACCCATTCTCTAGGAGGTACCTATTTATTTTATAAATAAATGGGAAGCTGAGAGATTAAATAACCTCACACAATATTACATACACAGTAAAACCAGGAGAATTAGGGTCCAGTGGCTATGTTGTTAATCATTATGCTACGAGGAACTACCAAATAATTAAAGGAGTATGCACTCCACTGATTGAATATATAAGTAAATGTATGAATGAGATTAAATGAATGAATGGACAACAGTTCAAGGCAGTGAAATGAGCAACACTGTGCAACAGATGCAGTTCTAAATCTACTTCAGTTTGTTTTCTGCATCTTTGTTGTCTCACCTTCACAATTAGATTATCGGACTAGGAGATGCTCCCTTCCATTTATAACTGCATGGAGGATAAAATTTTTTTTCTTAAACTCAGTCTTGTTCTCTACTACCATTCTTACTAGACAGATTATAAAATGGGCTAAAATATCAGTGTTTTATTAAAATAGTTTTAATAGAATGCCTACTATGGTTCAGGGTCTATGTAATTCCAAAGGGACGTTAAACAAGGCATAGCCTCTGCACTTTGTAGATGTGAGAAATCAGCAAATTATGTGTCATTAGGATAGGACTCTTCATTCGCAGAGTAGTTCAGGGAACATAGTGCAGTATCTAAACAGCCTGAGGAGTGGGCAGAAGCAGATAAATTTCCCTGAAAAAAAGAGTTTTGGCTAGTTCTGGAATATAAGTAGAATAAGATATTATAAAGGAGAGAAAGCACAAGGCAAGGAGTTAGAGTCATAAGTGCAGGGTTCAAAGGCAAAGAAAAGAGGGTGCTTTTAGGGTAATTCTTTAGTTCAAAAATAATGCTCACCTTTATTTGTTTTTCTTATTTTTTAAAGATTTTAAATATTCATTTGATAGAGAGATAGTACAAGTAGGCAGAGCAACAGGCAGAGAGAGGGAGAAGCAGACTCCCCACAGAGCGTGAAGCCTGATGCAGGGCTCAATCCCAAGACCCCGGGACGATGACCTGAGCAGAAGGCAGCTGCTTAACCAACTGTGCCACACAGTGCCCTGAGTGTTCACCTTTAGATGGGAGTGATGGGAGAAATTAGATTGGGAAGACCTTTTCGGCTACGACTGACAATTCTAATTCGAACCTGAGTGCAATGCTGAGCTAATGAGGAACTTTAATCTGAAGAGTAGCACTCATCTGTTCTTCCATACAGTAAATAATTATTGAGTGCCTACCCTATACCAGACACTGTTCTCGGCTCTTGGAATAATTAGATTTGCAGTTTAGAAAAGATTACTCTTCCTTCAGGGCAGAAAATTGATTGCAGAGACTAAAACATAAGACACAGGGATATCAGTTAAGAAGTTGGTCCTATAACATAGGAAGGAAAGCTCTGAAGTAAAGGAGTAAAAGGTGGCATTGGAAAATGGTGTACAAATTAGGACATTGCAGAATAGAAGCAACAGAACTTAGTGCCTGATTTGATGTGGGATTAGACAGAGTGAGAAAATTCCAGGCTCATCTAAGAGCTCTTCCCTCAAGCCCTATCCTTAATAACATTTACTGGCTAACCTAACTCCATTATTACAACAACATGAAGGTGTGAGCAATTAGAAAGATAGACAACTCTAAATGAGATAATATGAAGAATCCAGTTTCCTAGAAGAAGATGACAAGTTTAGATTTGAACACAGTTAGAGATACATGTGGTGTTTCAAAAAGGACATATCCAGTAGGTAATCGCTCTGAGGCCCAGGAGACCAAAATGGACTCTAACAAAATCTTAGTTCAAATTTAACCCTCAGACGTCAACAGAGTAGCTAATCATTGACCCAATGTTCCTTTATTCTGAATTATGTCAACTAATGATAAGAGTATTTTTTATGATAAAGCTGCCCACAGTTGAAGTTAAAATTTGATGTTTGCCATAAATTAAACTACAGTATGTGTGCACATGAAACTATATGCATGCATTTGTGCAAATATGTATATGTGTAGACATATATGTGTATATATATATAGTTTCATATGTGATTACAGATATATCATATATATGGTTTTATATATGTCAAACACGAAGCTGTATTCTTCAAATGTGAACAGCATGTATATATGTGAAATGCATCACTACAATCAAGGTATGCACACAACTGTCCCACCCAAAAGTTTCTTCCTACTATTTTGCAGTCCCTGCTATGGCCCCCTTTACCTACTGTAACTGTTTTGTCAACACAGATTAGTTATTTTTTTTTTATATTTCTTTTTTTTTAATTTTTATTTTTTTTAATTTAAGCTTTTTTTATTTAAACATATAATGTAACCCCACCACCCTCTCCCAACCCCTCCCCCCCACCCCCCTCAGTTT
>ML102805.1:103077-148811 GCA_003697995.1 Taxidea taxus jeffersonii | reverse complement strand
ATGAGTACTTTATAGTTCTCTGAGTATAGATTCTTTGCCTCTTTCGTTAGGTTTATTCCTAGGTATCTTATGGTTTTGGGTGTAATTGTAAATGGGATTGACTCCTTAATTTCTCTTTCTTCTGTCTTGTTGTTGGTGTAAAGAAATGCAACTGATTTCTGTGCATTGATTTTATATCCTGACACTTTACTGAATTCCTGTACAAGCTCTAGCAGTTTTGGAGTGGAGCCTTTTGGGTTTTCCACATATACTATCATATCATCTGCAAAGAGTGATAGTTTGACTTCTTCTTTGCCGATGTGGATGCCTTTAATTTTTTTTTGTTGTCTGATTGCTGAGGCTAGGACTTCTAGTACTACGTTGAATAGCAGTGGTGATAGCGGATATCCCTGCCGTGTTCCTGATCTTAACGGAAAAGCTCTCAGTTTTTCTCCATTGAGAATGATACTTGCCGTGGGTTTTTCATAGATGGCTTTGATAATATTGAGGTATGTGCCTTCTATCCCTACACTTTGAAGAGTTTTGATTAGGAAGGGATGTTGCACTTTGTCAAATGCTTTTTCAGAATCTATTGAGAGTATCATATGGTTCTTGTTCTTTCTTTTGTTAATGTACTGTATCACATTGATTGATTTGCGGATGTTGAACCAACCCTGCTGGCCTGGAATAAATCCCACTTGGTCGTGGTGAATAATCCTTTTAATGTACTGTTGGATCCTATTGGCTAGTATTTTGGTGAGAATTTTCGCATCTGTGTTCATCAGGGATATTGGTCTGTAATTCTCTTTTTTGATGGGATCCTTGTCTTGTTTGGGGATCAAGGTGATGCTGGCCTCATAAAATGAGTTTGGAAGTTTTCCTTCCATTTCTATTTTTTGGAACAGTTTCAGGAGAATAGGAATTAATTCTTCTTTAAATGTTTGGTAGAATTCCCCTGGGAAGCCATCTGGCCCTGGGCTTTTGTTTGTTTGGAGATTTTTGATGACTGTTTCAATCTCCTTACCGGTGATGGGCCTATTCAGGTTTTCTATTTCTTCCTGGTTCAGTTTTGGCAGTTTATATGTCTCTAGGAAAGCATCCATTTCTTCCAGATTGTCAAATTTGTTGGCGTAGAGTTGCTCATAATATGTTCTTATGATTGTTTGTATTTCTTTGGTGTTGGTTGTGATCTCTCCTCTTTCATTCATGATTTTATTTATTTGGGTCCTTTCTCTTTTCTTTTGGATAAGTCTGGCCAGGGGTTTATCAATCTTATTAATTCTTTCAAAGAACCAGCTCCTAGTTTCCTTGATTTGTTCTATTGTGGTTTTTTTGGTTTCTATTTCATTGATTTCTGCTTTGATCTTTATTATTTCACTTCTCCTGCTGGGTTTAGGCTTTCTTTGTTGTTCTTTCTCGAGCTCCTTTAGGTGTAGGGTTAGGTTGTGTATTTGAGACCTTTCCTGTTTCTTGAGATAGGCTTGTATCGCTATATATTTTCCTCTCAGGACTGCCTTTGCTGTGTCCCACAGATTTTGGACCGTTGTGTTTTCATTATCATTTGTTTCCATGGTTTTTTTCAATTCTTCTTTAATTTCCTGGTTGACCCATTCATTCTTTAGAAGGATGCTGTTGAGTCTCCATGTATTTGTGCTCTTTCCAAATTTCCTCTTGTGATTGAGTTCTATCTTCAGAGCATTGTGGTCTGAAAATATGCAGGGAATGATCCCTATCCTTTGATACCGGTTGAGTCCTGATTTATGACCCAGAATGTGATCTATTCTGGAGAATGTTCCATGGGCACTAGAGAAGAATGTGTATTCTGTTGCTTTGGGATGGAATGTTCTGAATATATCTGTGATGTCCATCTGGTCCAGTGTGTCATTTAAGTCCTTTATTTCCTTGTTGATCTTTTGCTTGGATGATCTGTCCATTTCAGTGAGGGCGTGTGTTAAAGTCTCCAACTATTATTGTATTCTTGTCAATGTGTTTCTTTGATTTTGTTATTGATTGGTTTATATAGTTGGCTGCTCCCATGTTAGGGGCATAGACATTTAAAATTGTTAGATCTTCTTGTTGGACAGACCCTTTGAGTATGATATAGTGTCCTTCCTCATCTCTTATTATAGTCTTTGGCTTAAATTCTAATTGATCTGATATAAGGATGGCCACCCAGCTTTCTTCTGATGTCCATTAGCATGGTAAATTGTTTTCTACCCCCTCACTTTCAATCTGGAGGTGTCTTCAGGTCTAAAATGAGTTTCTTGTAGACAGCATATGGATGGGTTTTGTTTTTTTATCCATTCTGAAAGCCTGTGTCTTTTGATTGGGGCATTTAGCCCATTTACGTTCAGGGTAACTATTGAGAGATATGAATTTCGTGCCATTGTATTGCCTGTAAGGTGATTGTTACTGTATATTGTCTCTGTTCCTTTCTGATAATACTTTTAGGGTCTCTCTTTGCTTAGAGGACCCCTTTCAATATTTCCTGTAGAGCTGGTTTGGTGTTTACAAATTCTTTCAGTTTTTGTTTGTCCTGGAAGCTTTTTATCTCTCCTTCTATTTTCAGTGATAACCTAGCTGGATAAAGTATTCTTGGCTGCATGTTTTTCTCGTTTAGTGCTCTGAATATATCACGCCAGTTCTTTCTGGCCTGCCAGGTCTCTGTGGATAAGTCTCCTGCCAATCTAATATTTTTACCATTGTGTGTTACAGACTTCTAGTCCTGTGCTGCTTTCAGGATTTTCTCTTTGTCGCTAAGACTCGTAAATTTTACTATTAGATGGCGGGGTGTGGGCCGATTCCTATTGATTTTGAGGGGTGTTCTCTGCACCTCCTGGATTTTGATGCTTGTTCCCCTTGCTATATTAGGGAAATTCTCTACAATAATCTTCTCCAGTATACCTTCTGCTCCTATTTCTCTTTCTTCTTCTTCTGGAATCCCAATTATTCTAATGTTGTTTTGTCTTATGACATCACTTATCTCTCGAATTCTCCCCTCGTGGTCCAGTAGTTGTTTGTCTCTCTTTTGCTCAGCTTCTTTATCCTCTGTCATTTGGTCTTCTATGTCACTAATTCTTTCTTCTGCCTCATTTATCCTAGCAGTAAGAGCCTCCATTTTTTATTGCACCTCATTAATAGCTTTTTTTTATTTCAACTTGATTAGATTTTAGTTCTTTTATTTCTCCAGAAAGGGCTTTTATTTCTCCTGACAGTGTTTCTCTAATATCTTCCATGCCTTTTTTGAGCCTGGCTAGAACCTTGAGAATCATTGTCCTGAATTCCAGATCTGACATATTACCAATGTCTGTATTGATTGGGTCCCTAGCCTTCGGTACTGCCTCCTGTTCTTTTTCTTGTGGTGAGTTTTTCTGCCTTCTCATTTTGTCCAGATAAGAATCCACTGTTCTCCTTGTTAAGTGAACTTGGTCTTGGCTAGATTTCTTAGATTAGTTTTATATACATAGAATCACACAGTGCGCATTCTCTTTTGTCTGGGGCTTCCATCAATTGGCACAAATATTTTGAGATTCAAGAGGTTCTTGCATGTATCAGTCATTTCTTACTTTTTTTGATGAGTAGTATTTCACTGTATTGATACATCAAAATTTATTTATTCTGTCATTTGTAGATGAACATTTGGTCCTTTCCAGTTAGGGACTTTTACAAGTAAAGCATCTCTGAAGATTCACATAGAAGTATTTGCATGGACATAAGCTTACTATTCTTTTAGTAAATTTTTACAAGCAGTATGTCTGAATTACATGGTGGGTGCATTTTAGCTTTTTAACTAAATGTGACATTTTCCAAAGTGATTGTATCATTTTTTTTGCCCAAAAATGATGTATCTGTTTTGTCTTCACCATTGCCACCACCAAGTGTGGTCGGTTGTTTCCATTGTGGCCATTCTACTAAGTGTATAATGAGTTCACTGTAGTCTTAATTTGCATTTCCCTAATGACTAATGATATCAAGCATATCCCCATAAGCTTTACATCATCCATATATCCCTTTAGCAATTTTTTAAAATCTTCTGCCCCTTTTTAATTGTATTTATTTTTGGTGAATTTTTAGAATATATATAGACTATAAATAATACATAATATATATGTGTTGCATGTAATATATAATATATAATAGTGTGTATATATATATATAGAACAATTAAATGGAGGTTCTAGTCAATGTCATCAGGCAAAAATGAAAAAAATAGAAGGCATTCAGATTGGGAAAAAAGTGAAACTGCTTTTATTTGAAGAGGATATTATCATCTATATAGAAAATGTGATGGAACCTAATAACAACACTCATAGAACTAATAAATGAGTTTATCAGCATTGCAGATACAAGACTGATATAAAAATGAAGTGTATCGGGACGCCTGGGTGTCTCAGTTGGTTAAGCGGCTGCCTTCGGCTCAGGTCATGATCCCAGCGTCCTGGGATCAAGTCCCACATCGGGCTCCATGCTCGGCAGAGAGCCTGCTTCTCCCTCTGCCTCTGTCTACCACTCTGTCTGCCTGAGCTCTCTCTCTAATAAATAAATTTAAAAAAAAATCTTTAAAAAACAAAAAATGAAGTGTATCTTATATACCAGCAACAGTTGGAAATTGAAAGTAAAAACATGATACCTTTTACACTGACATCAAAATATATAAAATATTTATATGTACATCTGCAAAATCTGTGTAAGACATATATGATAAAAACTACAAATTATTGCTAAGAGAAATTAAAGAAATCTTAAATGAATACAGAAATACAGTTGGTTCATGAGTCAACAGACTCATTAGTGTTACAATATAAATATTCCTGAAGCTGATGTATAGATTCGACACAATTCCAATTAAAATTCTTAGATTGTTTTTGTTTTTGTTTTTTCATAGAAATCAACAAACTGATTCTAAAATTTAAAATCTCGGGGCTAGAATGCTAAAAGAAAAATAGCATTCCTTTGAAAAAGAAGAACAAAGTTGGGGGGCTAATGCTACCTGATTCCTTATTCCATGAATAGTGGTGTGGTTATTATAAAGCTGCATTGATCAAAAACATCCAGTATTGGTGTAAAAGTAGTGAACTAGATCAAAGGAACAGAATATGGAGTCCAAAAACAGACCCACATTTACAGACAACTGATTTCTAACAAAACTGCTAAAGCAATTAATTCAGTGTAGAAAGGATCTTTTCAACAAATGGGGTTGAATTTTTGGGATATTCATATACAAAACAAAGCATGAGTCTTCATGCATCCTTCACACCATAAACAGAAAAAAAAAAAACTCTAAATGAATCATGCATCTAAACATAAAATCTGAAACTATATAATTTCTAGAAGAAATAAAATTTTGTTACCTTGGATTAGGTAAAGATTTCTTAGGTATAACACAATCCATAAAAGAACAATTTTGTAAACTGGGCTTCATCAAAATTAGAGGCTTTTCTGCTCTTTAAAAAGCATAATTAAGTGAATGAAAAAAAATATCTCAGACTGGGACAAATATTTGCACATATACTGCATGTATCTGAAACTATTTTTTGTTTATTTTTTCATTGCTTATTATATAAACTACTAGACGGCCAGGGTCTTATCTATACTTTTAAGGCTTTGCGCCTAACATCTAAAATAGTGTTTTGCACATAACAGGTCCTCAAAAAATATTTCTTTAATGAAGGAATGACTGAATGAACTAACAAACCAGCATAGATATGGAAACTGAGTAAATCTGAAAGGCTTGAAAGCAACTGAAGATAGGCATACGGAATGGCTTCTCAAACTTTAGTGTAAAATGGAGTCATTTTGGAATCTTGTTAAAATCCAGATTTTTGATTCGGTAGTTGCTGAGAACTTCTGGAACTTGAAGTTCTGCATTTTTATCAAATTCCAGGTGATGGCAAAGCTGCTGGTCCTGGCAGCACTCACTGAGAGGCAATAGCATAATTTTGGAATCACCTCAAGACATAAGTGTATAAGCGGAGATTGAAGTATGGAAATTAACATTGTTTTTATGAAAGAACTGACAGTTTCCTCATTAAGTTACATAGGGTCATCTGCTGAGGAAAAGTGGTATGGAAAACTAGAAAATATTCAGAATAGGAAAAAAGGAAATAAAATGAGAGTTGTTTTCAAAGAGGAAAGCAGGTTAAGTAATTCTAATTAGTCTTTTAAAACCTATATTAACAGACAAAACATTAAAATATAGATTTTATATATTTTATAAATAAAAGAAGGTATATATATTTTACATATGGAAAGTCAATGTTCAAACAAATTAACCCTTTACAAATATCATCTACAAACTTCAGGTCTCTTTAGGTTTTGTTTGTTTGTTTTCATGTTGCTTATTTTCCCCTATCCCCCACCCTTGTTTAAACCAAATAAATGTAAAAGGTCTGAAATGTAAATCAGTTTGGTAGGCCAGCTTGTTAACAATACCAGAAAGATTTGATAAGGGAAGAAGTTTGGAATTTAATTGCTCAAATGAAATTTGGGATTTGCTCTAGATTCCGTTAATGTGCTGTATCTACCTTTCATTTCTACAGGGAATGAAGGGTTGAGAGTAACGAGCATATATTTGATGTTCAGTGTGGGGGGAAAAAACTGTCACCAAAGAACACATTTTACACACTATTAAATTTTATATAACTTACAACATATTTTATTGAGAAGACAAAACATTTTAGGGACAAGACCCTCCCAATCATATAAGCAACTCATTACATTGCTGAATAGCTCTGCCAGGCAACTCTTCCTTTTATTGAAATCAAAATCTGTCTCCATTCAATTGTTCTCATTCCTCTAGCTGTATGGAACATAAATTTCAATTCCTCTTCCAGATTTCAGATTTTCAAATACTTGAAAGCAGAAATGGAGTTACCAACTCCTCTAAGGCTGAATACTTCAGCACCTATACATGGTTCTCAATGATAGGAGCTAAACTTTATTTATTTGAATTTATTTTTATTTATTTTATTTATTTTTATTTTTTAAAAAATATTTTATCTACTTATTTGTCAGAGAGAGCGTGGGTGACACTGTGAACACAAGCAGCAAGAGCAGCAGGCAGAGGGGAAGCAGACTCTCCACTGAGCAGGGAGCCCGATGTGGGACTCAATCCCAGGACCCTGACATCATGAACTGAGCAGAAGGCAGATGCTTAACTGACTGAGCTACCACACATACTGGAGCCATGCTTTATTATATTGTTCTTAGTCTGTCTTATGCTTAGTCTTATACTGCTCTTAGTCTGTTTTCACTGTCAGTGTCCTATTGAAAAGTGTATCTGTAGCAGTAAATATTACTCTTACACATTGGAGCAAAGGTCTTCCTTAACCCAAACACTACATATGTATTAATATAGTCCAAGTTTACAATTAGTTTTTACACCAAGTAGGAGTCAATTAAGATTCAGTTTAATTCAGAACTATCCTGCTTCTCATTAGCTTCAGTGAATACTGGACCCACATATCCTCATGCATTCTGTCTCTCATTTAGACCACATAATATACTGAGAAAAAGTGACAATATATCTACCAACTGTGATGCAAATAATTTATGCCCAATTATATTTTCCCATCCATAAAAATCATATGCATGAAAGCCCTTTGTGAAAAAAGTAAAAAAAAAATAATAGTGTTTACTATTTATTTCATGTTTTAACAAATGTTGCTCATAGTAATTAAACTCACAAATTTTCGGATTAGACAAATCTGGGTTTAAAATGTAGCTGTATTATTTATTCTCTCTACTTGATCTTAAGCAATTTTTTTAATCTTTCTGAACTCCAGCTATGTTACCTATAAATGTGTTATCAATATCCAACTTGTATCTTTTTGAGGAGGATGAGTGAGATAACTAGAGAAAAGTGTTTAATGTAAAACATGGTATAGAGTAAGCAAATGCTAAGAGATCCATAATGTCTACTCCTCATAAATAACTTAATCATCAAGGACAATTGTAATTATTTTATTGTATATCTAAATTGATTCAGAAAGGGAAAAAATATATCTGGCGCATTTGAGAAAGTTTCCAATTTAAAAGAACTTTTCAAGAATTAACTCAAAACTCAGGCTTGGTTATTTAAAAAAAGTAAGCAGATTAGCTGATTTGCTTGGAGTACCAGATGTTGATTACAGATAGAAATCTGATATTAAAGATAATAGCATATTTTAATAGAACACTTACTTTGTGCTTAGCATTGTGTTAGATAATTTATGTATCCTATGTGAAATTTACATTGGTCCTGTGAGGAGTTACTATATTTATTTTACAGAGAAAAAATCTGAAGATGAGAGAGGCTGTAGACAGACTGTTTCAAAAAAATATGAGTAGAAGAACAAAATTTTATAAAATGAAGGTTATTAAAAGATGGTTTATTTAAAAGAAATGATGAGTGTATATCCTCCTCAATGTCTAAACAACGAGGTGATGAATCAGAACTGTGAGAAGCAAGAGGGCAATAATAAATCACTGTGCCGAATATATTGATTTAGTACACTTGCAGGTGAGGGAATGAAGGTCTTAGGGCTCAGACACACACACACACACACACACACACACACACACACTAAAAGCCTACTAGGTAAGAGCTAAAGGTTATATTAAATTCCAATATGGAGTAGGTGTCTAAAGGAATTAAGTACAACTCCAGTGTCATCATATGCCAACAAAACTAATAACTTTTTTTTTACATTTTATATTTTTGTTTTTTGCAAAGTTTATTTAAGTAATCTCTACGCCCAAAGTGGGGCTCTAACTTACAACCCCGAGATCAAGTGTCACATGCTCTTCCAACTGAGCCAGCCAAGTTGCCCAAAACTAACATTTTTAAATGTTTCACAGGCTTTTTTTTTTAGTTCAATACAATAAATGGATATTATGCCATGAAAATATCCTTATATTTTTCAGTTGCATCATTTCTGAGAAGGTATTGTGCCAAACTTAAGGCTAGTTAACTTTTCCAAACATCATATATATAAAGTTTAGTTTTGTTTATTTGTTTCATTTTTAGTTTTAGTTTTTGTTTTTTAAAATAAGATGATTATTTTCATGATTTCTTTAGGAACTCAGCAGACAGAAAGAAAACAAGAAAGGAAATAAGAGGACCTAACCACGAATCTATCCTGGTATTTAAAAATGTCAATATCACTTGGCAACTAAAATGTACATTTCTGGACAAAAGGATATTAAAATTACAATAGTAATCTCCTTTTAGAGAAGTATCACTTTAACTAGACTTTCACTTCCATGCCACCCAAAATTCTTCCAAAGATTAAATTTTCGTTACTGATACAGTTTTGTGTCAGCATCCTACAAAGTTTAATTTAAAAAGTGTAGAAACTTCTATGCTCTGATGGTATCTTTCCAAGGCTGAAAATCATTTTCTCTTTGCTTTTTTTATGTATGAAAATTAATCACTTCAAGAGCATTAAAAAGCTCATTTGGCAGAAAGCCAGACTCAATTCCAGGCTCCTACTTTACCACAATACTAGAGAGATATGTATACACTAGTGTTTGAGCTTCACAAAATTAATTTTCTGATTCTGTTGAGCTATTTTTGAATTTTCTGTTCTTGCTGGGCTTCATCTTTTGTTTCTGAAGTTTTAAGTTTGGTGGTTTACTTGAATTTTTAATCATGCATTTGTTTATGAGACATGCATAATGTCAACACCATTGTCAATTATTCTCTACTGAAACGTTTGCAGCACAGGTAGAGTGTAAAGAAACAGTTTAGATCAAAGAATTTCCCTTAAGGCCAGAACACATTTTCTCTTACCAGTTAATCAGCTTGAAGCTTTGCAATAAATCAGATACAATAATTTGAATTCTTCAAACCAAGAATGACACTAATTTCTGTGAGGAAACCAGTCCTAGTTATAAGCAAGATTTTTGAGGGGGGCTTGTGCCTTGTGTAAAGTACATAGAGGGGTGCCTCGGTGGCTTAGTTGTTAAGTGTCTGCCTTCAGCTCAGGTCATGATCCTAAGGTCCTAGGATAGAGCCCCGCATGGGCTCCAGCTTGGCGGGAAGCCTGCTTCTCCCTTTCCCAGTCCCCCTTCTTGTGTTCTCTCTCTTGCTGTGTCTTTCTCTGTCAAAGAAATAAATAAAATCTGTAAAAAAATAATTATATGGAGAAAAGAAAAAGCAAAGTAAGATTGGCCTTAACTGGAGCAAAAATATGATAATCATAATTAGCAAAATTCTTTCTTGAAAAAATCAGATCATATTAAGAGTAACTGATATTAAGTCTCTTGCTAATATTCTGTTGCCAATGTATTCTGCTGCCAGTGAATCTTAAATCAAATTTGAAAAAATTCTGAGAACAAATGTCATTGTCTCAGTAAATAAGAGTCTTGATTTCTCAATGATTTTCAGTATGTTGATGGTAATTGGGGGATTTTTAAAAATGATATAAATTTGATAACATGGATATTAGTATGCTATTTATTTTTAATTTCTCTAAGTATATTTATGGGGACAGAAGGGGGAAGAATTTCAATGCCATATTTTCAATTAACTGACAAATAAAGGGTTTACTTCCCCATTAAGCACCTCCAAAAATATCTTTTTTTTCCTATGTCCATTGATTCTTTGGAATATATTTTTATTTCACAAAACTTCAAAGGAAATATTATGCATTGATTGAAATTATGCTTTAGAAAATCATATCCCGAGGCTCCTGGATGGCTTAGTTGGTTGAGTGTCTGACTCTTGGTTTTGTTTATGTCATGATCTCAGGATTGTAAGATGGAGCCCTGTGTCAAACTCCATGCTCAGTGGGAAATCTGCTTAGGATTTGCTCTCTCTCTCTCTTTCTCTGCCCCTCCACCCACCCCCTCTGGAATAAATAAATGAACCTAAAAACAAAACAAAACAAAACAAAAAACAAGAAAAGAAAATCATAGCCCAGTATTTTAATATGCTATAGTATTCTAACTAACACCAGCAATACCTACTAATCCTAGTTGGAGAAAAAAATTATTTCAATATAAATAAAATTAAAAAAATATATATATATAAATAAAATTATTTTTGTATTAACCCAGTGTCTAATTTTCTTCAAGTGAGTGGCTAGAAGTGGAGATGGAACCTCCAGAAGTAGCTTTGGACCAATACTTTTCTATTTTTACTCCCCTGTTTTAGCATAGAATCCACACACATCAAATATCTGTACTTCTTCTTTTCTAATATCTGTACTTTTGAGCCCATGTTGACTGTCAATGAGTAAATTGTTCGTCAGTCTGGTCTAAGAGAAAGAGCATGCTTTTACCATCAATTTTCAAACTGAAGTCCTGGGCTTTAGTCTGATTCAATTGGTTTTGGTTTTCTATGACATTCTCCATCTATTTCTGTGACCTAAGAGAGAGATTACGCCATTAGTTGAGGCCAGACCCCCATGCCTACCTCAAGATGACAGTCAGCTTCCACTGAAGAGCAGGGAAAGCCCAGAGAGTACTTGTTCCTCAGCAGTCAAAATTAGCAAATGTCCACTCTCCCAAAGGAAGTATACAACCCTCTCTAACTCTTCCTTCAAGAAATTCTCTATTTTGAATAGAGAATAGGTTTTAAATAGTGGAGAATAAAATTTTGAAATACTAATACAAATCAGTGTATGCTTAAGCATCAATATCAGTAGTACAATGCTAAGTAATGCATAAATTCATAGCGATTCACCAGTAAATTAAATTAGCATCATTCTTGCCACATTCTCATTAGGAAAACTTTTATAGATACAGATAAAGACGATAAAGATAAGGATAAAGATGATAAAGATAACTTGGTTCTTATGGGACATTTAGATTGGTGAAGAAGAGAAAGAAAAAAATCAAAAGTGACAATTTAGGAAGAATAAAGACTGCCTTGGAGGAGAAAGTGTAAACTAATTCAATATGAGTAATGGGTTGATAATTTGAACAGAGTAGGAGTTAAAAAGCAAAATAGATTGAGACTCATTTCAATGTTATTCTATGCCAAGAGATCTTTAATTAACTAATTAATTAACTTATGGAGGATAAAACAATAGGGAGATGAGAACTTAGGAAATTATGCCTAATGATCTATAATAGAGATTTTCTTGGTTTACTCTGAGGTGTGGCTCAGAACTACTAGGATCCTCTAAGAATTGAGAATTTAAATATTTGGAGATCAATTTATTCTAAAAGGACTTCAGGGTACCCTAAATTCTTCTTCGATCCATTCTTCCAAAGTAGTGTTTTCCCTTAATGTTAATAATTCTTGCTTTCAGTTCTCTAATTTATAAATTGGTGATACCAGCTTTTACAAAATAAGAAGACAAATAGTTTAAAAACAAGTTGAGTGAGGAAAAAACTTTCTAATTATGACTCAAATAGTACATGCAATTTAAAAACAAGATTGATTAATTTGACTTCAAAGTTTAATGATGAAAAATATATAAGCAAAATAATAAGAAATGACAAACTTTAAAAAATCATCTGTAACATATAGGTAAAGAGCTGATATCCTTAATTTACAGAAACTTAAAATTGATAAAATGATGACCAAAACTTCTATAGAAATGGACAAAATACAGAAAAAAATATAAGAGATTTAAGAATGATCCTTAAATGTTATATGCTGTTGACTTCACCCGTAATGAGAAATGCAAGTTGTATTATAGAGGACCATCACTTATTGTCCATCAGATTGCTAGAATTAAAAACAAAAACAAAAACAAAAACCTTACAACCCACTATGTTGATTTGGTTGTGTGAAACTAGGCTATATATATGTTGCTGGTAGAATGCAAAATAATTCAACTTTTATGGAGACAGATTTGGCAAATGGCAGTATCTAAAAAACGTTGTGTTCATCTCCCCCACCTCATTTTTCAAAAGTACAGTTTGGCCACTTTGTTTTTATAAGAAGTCTACTTTAATAAGTTAAGGACATTTTTGTAAAAGCAAAATTCTCTTCAAATTTCTTTCTGCTAGCAAAAACAGGTCCTAATGTTGGTTTTTCATAAAAGTCTAAAAATATAAGGTAAACTTTCAGAAAACTGGAGGATACCTGTATGTGTCTGCTCTTTGAATTCCTTTTGAACTTATAAAATAGTATTCTGTCCTCATTAATTAATAAATCCAATAAAATGTTTGACATGTGTTAACTTTATGCTTGAAAAGAAACAAGAATTTGCCTTTTGGCAAAAAAACTTTAATAATATGTGTATGTATAGATATGCATATAGTTTGTATTAATATACATACATTTATTTTCTTGCTCTGTCCACTGAAGAGGGACATTCTTGCAGTATAATAAGCAGAACTAACACTCAGATTTAGGTCTAGATATTATTTCCAACTAAAAGGAACCAAGGTTCCTTGAAAAACTTGCCGTGGCGGGCTAAGTACAAGAAGTGCCTAGGGTATTTTGTGATACTAGAAATAAAAGAAGTACTCAGAAATAATGGATGCATGTCACACGAACAAGGAGCTTGCTTGGAGGAGCTCCTTTGGCCAAATCCAGGACACCAAATGAAACACCAAAATTATTAAGTATGGAAATGAATTATAAACAATTGAAAAAATTAGAGTCCATGAGTTTATACAGATAGATAGATATCCACACACTTGAATGATGATAGATAGATAGATAGATCAACAAAAAAGGGAGATTTTGATGGAGAAATCAGATAACACCTTGACCAATTAACATCAATAAAGGTCTGATGGATACAGTGTCTTCAGATGTAAAACCCACAAAGCACACAGTTTTGTGTTATATTTTTCCAGCTAGGAACATATAAACTAACTTTAATCATGGCCAAACACCAAGCAAATGAAATTGAGGAAAGAAGTCATGGTTAAAACCAAATAGTATACAATTTCTACAACAGTCAATTTAGGTAAAGAGTAAATAAAATATTTCTTTTTTTATTAACATATAAAGTATTATTTGTATCAGGAATACAGGTCTGTGATTCATCACATGTGATTCATCACATAATTCATAGCATTCATTGTAGCATCTCCCTAATGTCCATCACCCAGCCACCACATCCTTCCCACCCACCCCCACTCCAGCAGCCCTCAGTTTGTCTTCTGAGATTAAAAATCTCTTATGATTTGTCTCCCTTTCTGGTTTTATCTTATTTCACTTTTCCCTCTCTTCCCCTATGATCCTCTGTCTTATTTAATAAATTCTTATATCAGTGATATCATATGATAATTATCTTTCTCTGATTGACTTATTTTGCTTAGCATAGTACCCTCTACTTCCAACCATGTCATTGCAAATGGCAAGATTTAATTTTTTGATGGCTGCATAATATTCCATTGTGCATATATATACCACAGCTTCTTTATCCAATTATCTGTTGATGGACGTCTAGGTGCTTTCCACAGTTTGGCTATTGTGGACATTGCTGCTATAAACATTGAGGTGCACATGCCCCTTCAGATCACTACTTTTGTATCGTTAGAGTAAATACCCCATAGTGCAACTGCTGGGTCATAGAACAGCTCTAATTTCACATTTTTGAGGAACCTCCATGCTGTTTTCCAGGGTAGCTGAACCAGCTTGCATTTCCACTAGCAGTGTAGGAGGGTTCCTTTTTCTCCATATCCTCACCAACATATGCTGTTTCCTGATTGTTAATTTTAGCTATTCTGACTGGAGTGAGATGGTATCTCATTGAGATTTGGTTTGTATTTCCCTGATGCCGAGAGATGTTGAGCACTTTTTCATATGTCTATTGGCCATTTGAATGTCTTCTTTGAATAAATATCTGTTCTTGTCTTCTGCCTATTTCTTGATTTGATTATTTGTTCTTTGGGCATTGACTTTGATAAGTTCTCTATAGATTTTTGAATAGTAGCCCTTTATCTGATATGTCATTTGCAAATATTTTCTCCCATTCTGTTGGTTGTCTTCTAGTTTTGTTGACTGTTTCCTTTGCCATGCAAAAGCTTTTAATCTTAATGAAGCCCCAATAGTTCATTTTTGCCCTTGCTTCCCTTGCCTTTGGCAATGTGTCTGGGAAGAAGTTGCTGCCGCTGAGGTCAACGAGGTTGCTGCCTTTGTTCTTCTCAAGAATTTTGATGGATTCCTGTCTCACATTGAGGTCTTTCATCCATTTCGAGTCTATTTTTGTGTGTGGTGTAAGGAAATGGTCCAGTTTCATTCTTCTGCATGTGGTTGTCTAATTTTCCCAATACCATTTGTTGAAGAGACTGTCTTTTTTCCATTGTACATTCTTTCCTTCTTTGTCAAAGATTAGTTGACCATAGAGTTGAGGGTCTATTTCTGGGCTCTCTATTCTGTTCCATTGATCTATGTGTCTGTTTCTGTGCCAGTACCATACTGTCTTGATGATTACAGCTCTGTAATAGAGATTAAAGTCCAAAATTGTGATGCCATAGTTTGGTTTTCTTTTCCAAATTAGTCTGGCTATTTCTGTTTCCACACATATTTTCTTTTCTGTTTCCACACAAATTTTAGGATTATTTGTTTTATTTCTTCAAAAAAAGTTGATGGTATGTTGATAGGGGTTGCATGAAATGTGTAGATTACTGTACATAGCTTAGACATTTTCACAATATTTGTCCCTCTGATCTATGAGCATGGAATATTTTTCCATTTATTTGTATCTTCCTCAATTTCTTTCATGTGTATTCTATAGTTTTCTGAGTACAGATTCTTTGCCTCTTTTGTTAGATTTGTTTCTAGGTATCTTACGGTTTGGGGTGCAATTAAAAGTGGGATCAACTCCTTAATTGCTTTTTCTTCTATCTTGTTTGTTTATAGAAATGCAACTCAATTCTATGCGTTGATTTTAAATTCTGCCACTGTACTGAATTCCTTTACAAGTTCCAGCAGTTTTGGAGTGGTGTCTTTTGGGTTTTCCACATGAAGTATCCTATCGTTTGCAAAGAGTGACAGTTTGACTTCTCAGGTTTTTTTAAAGATTTTATTTATTTATTCGACAGACAGAGATCAAAAGTAGGCAGAGAGGCAGGCAGAGAGAGAGGAAGGGAAGCAGGATCCCTGCCGAGCAGAGAGACCCTGGGATCATGACCTGAGCCGAAGGCAGAGGCTTTAACCCACTGAGCCATCCAGGCACCCCTTGACTTCTTTGTTGAATCAAATGCCTTTTATTTCTTTTGTGTCTGATTTCTGAGGCTAGGACTTCTTCTTTTTTTTTTTTTAATTAGATTTTATTTATTTATTTGTCAGATAAAGAGAGAGAGCAAAAGCAGGGGGAATAGTAGACAGAGGGAGAAACAGGCTTCCTGCTGAGCAAGGGGCCCAATGTGGGACTAGATCCCAGGACCCAGGGATCATGACCTGAGCCAAAGGCAGACACTTAACTGACTGAACCACCCAGGCATCCTTGAGGTTAGGACCTCTAGTACTTTGACAATGAGCAGTGGTGATAGTGGATATCGCTGCTGTGTTCCTGACCTTAGGGGAAAAGCTCTCAGTTTTTCTGCATAGAGAATGATATTTGCTGTGGGTTTTACATAGACGGTTTTGATGATATTGAGGTATATACCCTCTATCCCTACACTTTGAAGAGTTTTGATCAAGAAAGGATGCTGTACTTTGTCAAATGCTTTTTCTGAATCTATTAAAAATATCATATGGTTCTTGTGCACTCTTTTATTAATATATTGTATCACATTGATTGACTTGCAGTTGTTGAGCCAACCTTGCAGCCTAGGAATAAATCCTACTTGGTTGTGGTGAATAATTCTTTTAATGTACAGTTGGATCCTGTTAGCTAGTATTTTGGTGAGAATTTTTGCATCCATGTTCCTCAGGGATATTGGTCTGTAATTCTCCTTCTTGATGGGGTCTTTGCCTGGTTTTGGGATTGAGGTGATGCTGGCCTCATAAAATGAGTCAAGATTTTCCTTCCATTTCTATTTTTTGGAAAAGTTTCAGAGTTGGTATTAAATCTTCTTTAAATGTTTGGTAGAATTCCCCTGGGAAGCCATCTGGCCCTGGGCTTTTTTTGTTGGGAGATTTTTGATGACTGCTTCAATTTCTTTGCTGGTTATGGGTCTGTTCAGGTTTTCTATTTCTTCCTGGTTCAGTTTGGTAGTTTATATGTCTCTAAGAATGCATCCATTTCTTCCAGATTGTTAAATTTGCTGGCATATAGTTGCTCATAATATGTTCTTATATTTGTATTTCTTTGATGTTGGTTGCGATCTCTCCTCTTTCATTCATGATTTTATTAATTTGGGTCCTTTCTCTTTTCTTTTTGATAAGTCTGGCAGGGGTTTATAAATCTATGAATTCTTTCAATGAATCAGATCCTAGTTTCTCTGATCTGTTCTACTGTTCTTTTGGTTTCTAGTTCATTGATTTCTACTCTGACCTTTGTTATTTCTCTTCTCCTGTTGGATTTAGGCTTTCTTTGTTGTTCTTTCTCTAGCTCCTTTGGGTGTAGTGTAGGTTGTTTCTTGAGACCTTTCTTGTTTCTTGAGAAAACTTGTATTGTTATAGATTTTCCTCTCAGGACTGCCTTTGCTGTGTCCCAAAGATTTTGAATGGTTGTGCTTTCATTTTCATTTGTTTCCATGATTTTTTTTAATTCTTCTTTAATTTCCTGGTTGACCCATTCATTTTTTAGTAGGATGCTCTTTAGTCTTCATGTATTTGAGTTCTTTCCAACTTTCCTCTTGTAATTGAATTCTTGTTTCAAAGCACTGTGGTCCAAAAATATGCAGGGGATGATCCCAATCTTTTGGTATTGGTCTAAACCTGATTTGGGACCCAGGATATAATCTATTCTGGAGAATATGAGATGAGAGATGAGTGTGTATTCTGTTGCTTTGGGATGGAATGTTCTGAATATATCTGTGAAGTTCACCTGGTCAAGTATGTCATTTAAGGCATTTATTTCTTAGTTGATCTTTTGCTTAGATGCTCTGTCCATTTCAGTGAAGGGGGGTGTTAAAGTCCCTTACTATTATTGTATTCTTGTTAATGTGTTTCTTTGATTTTATTATTAATTGGTTTATATAATTAGCTGCACCCATGTTAGGGGCATAGTTATTTAAAATTCTTAGATCTTCTTGTTGGGTAGATCCTTTAAGTATGTTATAGTGTCCTTCTTTATCTCTTATTAGAGCCTTTGGTTTCAAATCTAATTAGTCTGATATAAGAATTGTCACTCCAGCTTTCTTTTAATGTCCATTAACATGTAAATGATTTTCCACACCCTGGCTTTAAATCTGGAGGTCTCTTTGAGCCTAAAATAAGTCTCTTGCAGACAGCGTACCCATGGGTCTTTTTTTTTTTTTTTAAACCAATCTGATACCCTGTGTCTTTTGATTGGGGAATTTAGCCCACTTACAATCAGGGTAATTATTGAAACATATGAATTGAATGTTATTGTATTGCCTGTAAGGTGACTGTTACTGTATATTATCTCTGTTCCTTTCTGATCTATGTTACTTTTAGGCTTTCTCTTTGATTAGAGAACCCTTTTCAATATTTCCTGTAAGGCCGGTTCAGTGTCTGCAAATTCTTTTCATTTTCAAAAGTTTTTCCTGGAGGCTTTTTATCTCTCCCTCTATTTTCAATGACAGTTTAGCTATATATAGTATTCTTAGCTGCATATTTTTCTCATTTAGTGCTCTGAATAGATCATGCCAGTCCTTTCTTGTCTGCCAGGTCTACTGCCAATCCAATGTTTCTACCATTGTAGGTTATAGACCCCTTGTCCTGAGCTGTTTTCAGGACTTTCTCTTTGTCTCTGAGACTTGTACATTTCACTATTAAATGACAGGGTGTTGACCTATTTTTACTGACTTTGAGGGGAGCACTCTGTGCCTCCTGGATTTTGATGCCTGTTTCCTTCTTCAAATTAGGGAACTTTTCTGCTCTAATTTTCCCCAGAACACCTTCTGCCCCTCTCTTTCTTCTTCTTTGTGATCCCCCATTATTCTAATATTGTTTCATCTTATGATATCACTTATCTCTCAGATTCTCCCCTCATGATCTAGTAGTTGTTGATCTCTCTTTTTTCAGCTTCTTTATTCTCCATCAATCATCTTTTATATCACTAATTCTCTCTTCTGCCTCATTTATTCTAGCAGTTAAAGCCTCCATTTTTAAAAAAGATTTTATTTATTTATTTGACAGAGAGAGAGAGAGATCACAAGCAGGCCGAGAGGCAGGCGGGGTGGGGGGAAGCAGGCTCCCCACTGAGCAGAGAGGCTGATGTGGGGCTCAATCCCAGGACCCTGAGACCATGACCTGAGCTGAAGGGAGAGGCTTATCCCACTGAGGCACTCAGGTGCCATAAGAGCCTCCATTTTTTTTATTACACCTCATTAATAGCCTTTTTGATTTTGACTTGCTTAGATTTTGGTTCTTTTATTTCTCCAGAAAGGAATTTTCTAGAATACTTTATGCTTTTTTCAAGCCCAGCTTGTATCTTTATTATCATCATTCTGAACTCTAGTTCCAACATCTTACTAATGTCCATATTCATTAAGTCCCTGGCAACTGGTACTGCCTCTCTCTCTCTCTCTCTCTATTTTTTTTTTTTTTGAAGTGAGTCTTTCAGTTTTGTCATTTTGTCCAGGAAAGAATAGATGAATAGATGAATGAGAGAACAAAATGCTAAAAGGGTAGCAATGACCCAAGAAGAATATATACTTCCATAATAAAGTGTTGCTTTTCTGTTCATAGAATTGCTGATATTCTTTTTTTGAGGTCCTGTTGACTTGGTAGGTGTTCAGAATCTGACAACTATCTAGCTGTATTCTTAGGGCCAGATGAAATTTAGGTCTCCTAGCCCTCTGCCATCTTGCTCCTCCCCCCTCTGAAATATTTCTATTCATCTGACTTTTAGGTTTGAAGTTATTACTCCCCAAAAGTTTTTTTTATTGTGTTTTGTTTTGTTTTGTTTTGCCTTTTTGAGTGCAATAAGGGACACCTGGGTGGTTCTGTCATTTCACTGTCTGACTCTTGATTTAGGCTGAGGTCATGATCTCAGGGTCATGATATTGAGACCCATGTCAGGCTCCACACTTAATGGGGAGTCTGCTTGAGAGTCTCTCTCTCTCCTTTTCACTCTACATAATCTCTCTGTCTCAAATAAATAAATCCTTTTTTTAAAGTGTGTTAAAACACTAATTTCTCTTGACAGAAGGAATTCCCTTTTTTCCTTATACTTTCAAATTAGAATATATTTCCATTTAATTTCTGTACTTTGGAACATTCCAACAGTGAATTTAAATAAGTGTGCACTTACTTGTATGGCTGAAGTAACTATAGAAATTATCTTTAAAAGTGGCTGACTTGGAGAACATATTTCTAAATTTTTAAATATACATTTGCACAAACTCATGTATTTTAATTACTTTAAAAATGAGAGTTTGCTTATTAAAAATAAAAAATGTTGGAAGAAAGTCTTAAAAAGTGAAAAGATACAATCTTCTAGACAGTAGTGAAGGTATTGTAAAACAACTTCTTCCTATATGATCATCTCTGTTTTATTAAGATTATTTTTTCTGTAAGACATTATCCATTCCAATAATCTACATAAGCACATGGTGCTGAATTATAAAAAGTTGATTTCATCAGGAATCCAGAAATAAACATCAGTTTCAATAATGTGTTATCTGTAGATATAATGTCACAGTAATCCAGTTAGGAAATGGGCAGAAGATATGAACAGATATTTCTCCAAAGAAGACATACAAATGGCCAATAGATACATGAAAAAACACTCAGCATCACTCAGCATCAGGGAAATAAAAATCAAAACCACAGTGAGATACCACCTCACATCTGTCAGAATGGCTAAAATTAAGAATTCAGGAAACAACAGATTAGCAAATACCTGGAGAAAGGGGAATCCTATTGCACTGTTGGTGGGAATGCAAACTGCAGCTGCTCTGGAAAACATTATAGGAGTTCCTCAAAAAGTTAAAAATAGAACTACCCTATAACTCAAAATTATACTACCAGGTATTTACCCAAATGATATAAAAATGCTGATTAGAAAGGGCACATGCACCCCAATGTTTATAGCAGCCCTATCAAAAATAACCAAATTTTGGAAAGAGTCCAAATGTCCATCAACTGATGAATGGATAAATAAAATGTGGTTTATATGTGTGTGTGTACACACACACACACACACACAATGGAATATTAGCCAACAAAGAGAATAAAATCTTGTTATTTGCAACAAATGTAGATGGAACTAGAGGATATTATGCTAAGCAAAACAAGTCAGTTAGAGGAAGACTAATATCATATGATTTCACTCATTATGGAATTTAAGAAACTAAACAGATGAATATAGTGGAAGGGAAAGAAAAATAATATAAGATAAAAACAGAGAGAGAAACAAACCATAAGTTTGTTCTCTCAACAATAGAGAACAAACTGAGGGTTGTTGAAGGGGAGATGGGTGAGGGGGAATGTGCTAAATGGGTTATGGACATTAAGAAGAACACTTGTTGGGATGAGCACTGGCTTTTATAGTAAGTGATGAATAACTAAATTCTACTAAAACCAATACTACACTATGTAAGCTAACTTGAATTAAAAAAAAAAAGAGTCTACATAAGCAAATTGTGCTGAATTATAAAAATATGATCATGAGGTACCTGGGTGGCTCAGTCAGTTGCACATCTGGCTCTTGATTTCAGATCAGGTCATGATCTCAGGGTCCTGGGATTGAGCCGATGCAGGTTGCTGAGCTTAACAGGAATCTGCTTGAGATTTTTTCTCCCTGTCCCTCTGCCCCTCCCACCAGGCTCACCCTCTCTCTTTCTAAAATAAATAAATAAATCTTTTTAAAAATATATTGATTTCATCATATTATGTAGAAATCTAGAAATGAATGTCAGTTTTAATAATGTTATATATAGGGGCACCTCAGTGGGTCATCATTAAATGCCTGCTTTCTGCTCAGGTCCTGATCCCAGGGTCCTGGGATCAAGCCCTGCATTGGGCTTCCTGCTCAGCGGGAAGCCTGCTTCTTCCTCTCCCACTCCCCTGCTTGTGTTCCCTCTCTCACTGTGTCTTTCTCTCTGTCAAATAAATAAATAAATATAATGTTATATATAGACAAAACATCACAATTGTATATTTATAAATCATAATTCATGCTTATAAACTATGATACATTTTTAGATCACTGAAGTGATCATTGTGCAACAATAAGTAAATTAGAAATCTTAATTAGTTTTCAATTGATTGATATATATAGGCATATTAGTCAGTTCATTATTTATTTATTTATTGCTAATATATACAAATTTGTTCTGGGGGTTCTCCCAGCCACAAAGTGGTTATCCTCTCCAAAGTGCCTGTACATTCCAAAATACTTATGCTTCAGGTGAATCTAGCAGAGCCCGATAACAAAATGCAAATATATTAAAAAGAAAAATAACTAGTTAGAAAAGTACCATGCTTGTCCTTTGTTAACCCTAAACATATTAGTTTCTTTTTTTTTAAAATAAGGCTATTTGAAATGTATAGTGCTTTAAAAAAAATGTGAGATAATTATTATGGAGATAAAAAGAGAGGAGTGGGAGAACTCTAAATGAGTCCTACAGGCAAATCTTACCCATATCACCATTTTGGTTGGAAATGGTAAATTGATCAAAATATAGGACCTTCATGGATTTTTAATGTGTTTTGATATTCAATGCTAAGTATGATTCATAGTTGTTACAATTAAGGGAGCTAATGCCAGAGCCAAAAAAGCAGAAGAGTATGGCTACCTGCTGCTCTGAAGATCTTGATTTCACACAGAATTTCCTGAATCTTCAACTCTAAAGTCTTTATTGACAAAAAGATAATGAGCTAGTGAGCGACTTTGAAGTGACCCCACGGATCCAAATTTCTGTATTTCTTCATCATTTGTCTCTTATGTTATTTAACTTTCAGTGGAGACCAAATCATACTAATTGTGATACCTTTCTAATTTAGCTAACATGTTGGGTTAGATCATGGATAAGCATTAATCTCTTGTCATCTGTTAGCAGCATACTGCTATGAGAAGTGAGCAATCTATTCTATTAAACAGAAATGTATTTGATTAGCTTGAGATTCTTTTTCTTTGCATGTGAAAAAGGTTAATCAACTAAAGCACAGGTTTTTTTTTCTGTCTCCATGTTGATGGCTCATTATCTGGCTATTCTGGTATGGATTAGGATATGTTGGGAGATATTTCTAGTTAAGACATTACCAACATGTCACTATTATATTCACAATTCTCTGTTTGTGTTACTGTTTTAAGACATTTGGTATTGGGTATATGCATTTTCCTTAACTAAGAAATCAGATCAGCAATTCAAGTTTAAAGTCCTAATATGTGTTGTGTTTTTCCTTTGTTTTATAAAGAAATTTCTCATTTTTTATTCTTAATATTAGTATGAAAAGGGGGCACTTGGGTGCCTCAGTTGTTTAAGAATCTGCTTTCGGCTCAGGTCCTGATCCCAGGTTTCTGGAATCAGGCCCCATGCTGGGCTCCATGTTGGGATCCCTGTTCAGTACAGAGCCTGCTTCTCCCTCTGCCCACCTCCTCTTCACTCTCTCTCTCAAATAAATAATATATATATAAATAATATAATGATATATATATATTTTTTTATATATGTATAAAGAGAGAGAGAGAAAGAAAAGTACTTAAATTGAAGTCTGGATTCCTGTTTTTTTGTTTGTTTTTTAAGAAAAAATATATTTGTGTTGTTAATTTGATATATTAGCATTGCAGTGAATTTCCGACCTATTATATATCTCCTAGTACTACACACACACACACACACACTCACACACACACACACAATTTTGGACAAGTTATGTTCAAAGATAGATACCTCAGTTTTTAATTTTGAGTTTTAAGGATCATTTCACAGTGTGTTCCTTTATCAGCACATGGCCCCCAAAGCTTTCTTTAAGTGTTGTGCTTTATATATTTCAACTTAATTTCATTTATATTCTTTATATCCTCGTGTGTAGTGAGTCAGCATCATTACGTCAATATTTGGTGCATCCAGTTACAGCTCAGGTACTCTAGTATGAAATTATTCTTGTATCAGTAATCTATTGCCATTATAGTGATGTGTACCAAACAACCATCAATCCTTAGTATAGACTAAACATGACAATAAATGTTTATATTTACTCTTCAGTCTATGGATTATCTGGTCAGATGTTTGTATCTGAAATGGGCTCAGTTTGGCTCAGTCATGCAATTGTTGTCAGGTGTTATTTGACTAGATAGATTTGCAGAACTTGGCTGGGCTCTGTCACAAAGTCTGGAGCCTTAGCTGGATCTTTTGGGGTAACATGGTTCTGCTTTCTATATCTAACCCTCCAATAGACTAGCCTGAGGATGTTCTGGTGAAGAAAACAATGGAACGAGAGAAGATGGGAGCTTGGAAACACTTTCCTAGTATCTTCTTAAACCAAGTGGTCTGCTATTCATCAGCCAGAGCTACTCACAAGGCAAAGCACAAAGTCCGTTTGACATGACAACCACCAAAGTGAGAAGATATAGGAAAACATGAAAAATCAGTGTTATTAATGAAAACGATCTTCTACAGTCCTATTATTATTTTCCACAGGATTTTAATTTCTTGTTGGGGTTAATGTAGAGCATGAAATCATCCATAATACCTGGCTTGCTAAAATGTAACACAGATGCCACTGGGGGTGGGGAAGCTTTTAGAGAAGGGGTAGGCCTTTGGAATGCGGAGGCCTGCATGACCAGTCTGCAGTAGGAATGTCCTATGGAATTGCCTTCCCTGAAGAAACTTTCTTAGCCCAAACAGCTGCACTGTGATCTAAGGGATGTATGCATTGTCCCCCGAGGCTATGTTTAACAGAACTCGTAGAATGCACAAATTAGCGTATCATATCTTTCCCATAAGCAGATCCTCCTAGTTCCAGTAAGATCCCTTGTCACATGTCATGTGCTTAAGAAACAGTGATGAAGACTTGTGTTTATTCCGAAGGACCAAGAAAGGCAGGAGCAAAGAAGTGCAAAGGGTCTTTGTCTCTGAGCATTGACCCTCTTGTCTTCTCCTTTCTTTCACAGCCAAGTTTGGAGTAATCTTTCATCTGTTGGTACAGGGATTGCTGGCCATTCCTGACAATTTCTTCTTTTCTCCCTCAACACTACCTTTTTACCGGAAAAGAAAATAAGTGATTGAAACTTAGTCATTCAATCAACATGTGTTCATTAAGTACCTAATATGTTCCAACTGTTCATTCTAAGGGTGAGTCAGGCAAAGAACAGATATAAATAAGGAGAATATATAGTCTGCAGATAAGAGCTAAAGAGAAAATGGAAAAGGTCTTGGGGTTATTTGAAGTATGCATTCAGGGAAATCTTCATAGATAAGAAGAAAGAGAGGAGTAAGACATAAGAATATATCTATGATTTCTTTTTCCAGAAAGAAGAAATAGGTGAAAGTATTAATGATGCCTTCCAAAAGTAGCAAGAAGACCATTTTGGCTCTTATGGATGCTCAAAGGGGCCAGTAGGAGGGGATGGGAACAGAGAGCTAACACATGCTCGTCATACCAGATGGGGCATTGTAGGCCATGGTGAGGGTTTTGACTTTCATTCTGAGCAAAGTAGTAGAGAATTGGGGGAATCTAAGAAGAGGAGTGAAGAGATCAGACTTACATTTAAAACGTTGTTGTTGTTTTTTTTCTTCCCTAGTTTCTATATAGAGAATAGACTTGTAAAGTAAAGGAAAAAATGAGATTTAACTCATTGTGGACTGTAGAAATAGCAGTTTTTTGGACAGGTGGGAGAATAGTCTCATGGGGCGCCTGGGTGGCTCAGTGGGTTAAAGCCTCTGCCTTCGGCTCAGGTCATGATCCCAGGGTCCTGGGATCAAGCCCCGCATGGGACTCTCTGCTCAGCGGGGAGCCTACTTCCCTTCCTCTCTCTGCCTGCCTCTCTGTCTACTTGTAATCTCTGTCAAATAAATAAATAAAATCTTTAAAAAAAAAAAAAGAAAGTGTTTCAAGAGATAAAAAAAGGAAAAGTGGAGATAATACCATAGATAACTCTTTTGAAGACTTGTGTGAATAGAATAGTAGTTTGACAGAATGTGGTATCAAGAGAGAGAGTTTTGCTTATGTGTTTTTTAAGACTGGGGAAATTATAGCTCATTTCCCTGTTCCTGAGAATGAACCACTAAAATGCAATTTAAAAGTAATGAAATAGTAATGCATGCTTCCATATGGATGGACCTCAAAAACAGCATGTGAAGTGAAAAAAGCCAGAAAAAAAGAAGCCCACTGATAAGAAATATCCAGGAGATACAAATTGATGGAGACAGAAATCAAATTAGCAATTGCCAAGAGCCTGGATTGGGAGTGAGGATTAGCTACAAAAAAGCTCTTAGAATTTTGTGGGGATGATAGAAATGCTATAAAACCAGATGGCAGTGATGGTGGGATAGCCCTATAAATTTACTGGAACATAGTCAATTATACATTTAACAATGGATGAGGTTTATGGTATGTACTACTTCATAAATATTTTAATAAAGCTGTAAAAAAACAAACAACTGGAATGGCTTTCTATTGTATATTACCAAAAGAACCTTAATTAAGATATGCCTATATTATTTATCCTGGAATTGACAGGATGCATGTGAATCATGGAGTCATAGTTCAAATGTCAGGGATATCAAATTGTAGCTTTAACTTTGATGATCTTCTCTAGTAATGATGACCTGACGTAAAAGTTAAGACATGTTGTCTGACAAGGAAAATTATCCTGGATATTCTGTTTGTCCTTATAGCTCCACACTGTACACTTTTCCATGTCCTGTGATTTCTAGCAAACTTACATATTTGATAATTACTTGGAACCTGCTTCCAGAATGAAAGGAGGCACTAGCAATCCTTGCATGCAGGGTAACAATTATAACAATTATTAGTAGGATGGCAGCAGATGAGGGCAGGTTGTAAATGAGGCATTATGAGGTAATTATGAAGACCAAGACATTTACTCACTGTGGTGACAATTGGTGTCACAAAGATTGTAGAGCCAGGAGGCTGCCATTTTCAGCCATATTCCAGGCAATTTTTATATTACTAATACCATGGAATTTCATGCACAATACATGAAAAATTTCCACAATGAAATAAGTTCAGAAAGGCTGCATCAAATTCAAACAGATTTAATTGTTGGGATATGATTGAAAATGCCAATTATAATTTTCAAAAAAAATTTTTATTCTTATATAAATGTAGCATGATCTGAAGAATGTCCATAAGTTTTTAGTGAACAATGCTGAACTTAATTCCTAAACTTGTCAAAAATATGTTAAATTTACTTATGAAGGAACCAGGAAGATGTAAATCTGACTCAAATATTATTTGTGGAAATGAGCAATTGACAAGCAATGAAAAATAAAAATGAGAATAAAAGTGGTACATTATAAAACTAGTTAATAACCTAAAAGGCAATGGATTCATAACCATATTTTTGAGGTTATTATTTTTATCATAAAGAAATCATTTGCATAGCTTTCAGAAAAAACCTACAAGTTAACTTATAATTCCATAGAGTGCGAGCTGTAACCAGGGGTGAATGGTGAATGTATCAAACAGATACATTATCCTAGAAAGCTGAATAAGCCTTTAGGTAGACCTGATACACAACAGCCAAGTATGACATTGGAACCACATGCTGCCATCCCTTTGCAGCACTTCCAAGTCCTAAGTATGTTTCTTCTTAACCATATTAAATAATAATCATTCTTTTTAATTTTATATTTAGTGGTGTGATTTGCTGTTTATTTCATATTCCCTGCAATCAGTGAAATATGGACTTTATTATTATTTAAACTCAAGATTGTTGACAATAAGGTAATAAACATGCTTAGGGTAATAATAATGGTTTCTCAAACTTTGTGTCAGCTAACATGATTATTTATGTATAGATTCTAATTTTCATAATCAAAATGTACATACACACATGTAGATTCTTTAAATCATGAAAACATTTTTGAGTGGTAAGGTTAAAAAAAAAATGTACATTTTTCTGAAATCTTCAATTCAGAGCCTCAAAACCTGAGATTCTTCATTCAAATGAGCCACTGAAAATCTGGTTGCCTCTTAGGTGTTGGAAACATTATTAGAAATTGCTTTTATATGCGATTTTAGAATTCTACCTGCTCACTAGGAAGCAAAATGTCAGAAAATAATGAATCAACATTATACATATTGAAGTTGTAAGATGGAAAATACGATTCAGATCAAAGGTCTCTGAGAGACAAAACTTACAAACAAATGAATTTTTGACATTGAAGGGTACATTGCAACCTATTTTTAAATTCCTATATACGGCCACTGGACCATACTGAATGGTTTTGTATCTCTAAATTTCCTTTATATTTTTTCTCAAAAATCTCCTGTGACAGAATTACGTGTTTGTACATACAAAGCTGTTGCTAAACCCTTGGATATTGTGCATTCTCTTGAATATAAAGATAAATAATAGTAAATAAATCATTAAAATTTAGATTAACCCAAAGATCACTTCCAAATCCTAGAGGTTTATGGCAATATAAATGCATAACCAAATTCATATGATAGAAGATGGTGAAATTTGAAAACTATGCTTACAGCCTCAATGACAAAGTCACTCACCACTTACAGAACACAAAATTTAAAGATTGTCAAATTATTAGTTTGACTACAGACTCAAAATTTCACTAGGTGAATGAGCTTTTTAGAATAAATCTGTATTACCCAATTACTATCACCCAACTTGGCATTTTTTCCATCTATGTTTGGTAGTCTTTGAAAATTAATTTTAGGAGTTGGATTTTATGCATATAAAGGTCATTAGGAGAAAACAAAAACTGTAGGGGAGGGTTGTTATATGGAAGAAGGTCTTTATGGCCAATAAATGTATGCACCTGGATTTCATTCTGACACTACAAAGCCCCAGACACTTAACCAATGATAAATCAATAAAATGTGAAGACAGTTAAAACCTGTCTGAGCCCCAGCACAAACTGGAATAGTACTTATAATTGGTGAAGGCAAGCAATAAAGAGACTGATATGACTGGTAAAATCAAGAAAATACATAAATGGAAAAGCCATGTTACCACTGATCTGTGGTGGGAACTTCCCATAGGCTGACCTGCCAAACTCTTGGGGTGACTGTGAAAGAAGATATTTTGTGGAACTGCCACAGGCTGATCTCTTATGCCAGTGAGTATAAGGAGGTTAAATGATCAAAAAACACCTCAAAACTTTAAAAATGCAAATGATTTAGTCAATTAACTTTTGGTTCAATTTTTTTCCTTTAATATTTTAATGGGCTAAAATTAATATATATAATATATAATAATATATTAATATGTATTAATATGTGTATATATATTAATTTTAGCCAATAATGCATATATATATATTCTTTTATATACATATATTCTTCTTATATATAAGTTCTGCTTATAAATAAATTCTGCTTATTTATATATATATATTCTAATTAAAATATTTTTCATCTATAGGTCCTCAGATACTATATTGCCTGGCTCTATCATTCTCATTTTAAAGATAAAAACACAGCCCACATGGTTGTTGTTACTTTATAACTACAATGATTGTGGTACTCATCTATTGCTGAACAATAAATTATTCCAAGACTTAATGGCTAAAAACAATAATCATGTATTATCTCAGTTTCTGAGAGTCAGGGATCCTGCAGTAATTTAGCCAAGTGGGTCTTTTTGAGAGTGTCTCCTGAGGTTGCAGTCAACTTTTCAACTGGGCTGCATTAGCTAAGGTCTTGACTGAGGTTTGAAGGTCTCCTCACATAGCTGTTACCAAGAGTCCTCAATTCCTTGTTCACTTTTGGTTGGAAGCTTTAGTTTCTCATCTCATCTGTGGGTCTTTCCACTGTTATGTCTGAGTATCTTCAAGATATAGCAGTGGTTTTCTTCAGAGAAAGAGATCTGAAAGAGAGAAAAAAATGTAAAGAATGACTGAAGCTGAAGCTGAAGTAGTATTTTTAACCAATTAACAAAAGTGACATACAGGGGTGCCTGGGTGGCTCAGTCTGTTGAGAGTGGGACTTTTGGTTTTGCCACAGGTCATGATCTCATGGGTGGTGGGATCAAGCCTCATAACTGGCTTTGCACTCAGTAGGAAATATGCTTAAAGATTCTGTCCTTTGTCCCTCTCCCAACACTTGTGCTCTTTCTCTATCTCTAAAATAAAATAAATAAATCTTTTAAGTGACATACAATCACTTTTGCCATTTTCTATTGATCATATAGACCAACTCTTACAACATATGGGAGGGAACTAGCCAAAGGTGTCAGACTCAGATAATTGGGAGCCATCTTAGTGGCTAACTAGTAGTTAAAGTGACAGAATCAAATAAGTAGTTTACACTGAAAAAATACATGTCACAAACAACTAATCAATTTTTCTAAATACAGTAAGAATTTTAAAAAGATATAATATGGTCCGTGTACTTGAATCTGTAAAGAATCTGTAAAGACATCTAATCATGTGGTAAACGAAAACTGAATTAATTCTAAACTTTACTGCTCTGCTTCCTTCTGAGCTTAGAGGGTTAAACTGAATTAAATACACACACACAGTGAATGCTTAGTTAGGAAAAGTACTTCTGTTTCACTAACACTGGACACTATTTCAAGGTATTCAGACTATATTTTATTTGACAGGAATTAATTTCACACTAGATATAAAAGTTTAAGTTGATTTTATATGCAAATATCATATCATCAATGGAAAATCATTTAAAAAGGGAAACATTTCAAAGAAATAGGACATGCGTTCACACACACACACACACACACACCGTATAAAACCATTTTCCTTGTGGTGTGTAGAATAATGGTCATCCAATGACATCCATGACCTCATCCCTAGAATTCACAAAATTGTTATGAAATGCAAAACAGGAAATAAGATTGCTGATTGAATTAAGGTTGCTAATCAGCTGACCTTAAAATAGAGAAAGTGTCCTGGATTACCTGTGAGTGCCCAATTTAATCATAAGAATCTTTAAGCCTGGAAGAAGGTGGCAGAAGAGGCATTCAGAGTGATATTATGTAAAAAGGATTTGCCCTGATGTTGCTGGCTTTGAAGATGGATGAAATAGGGCCACAGGCCAAGGAGAGCAGGTCCTGGAAACTGGAAAAGACAAGGAAAGAGATCCTATCTAGAGCCTACAGAAAGGAATGCAAACTGTCAACTCGTTGACTTAGCCCAGAGAGACCTAAGTTAGATTTCTAACCTGCAGAACTGTAAGATAATATGCTGCATGCCACTAATTTTAGGGTAATTTGTTACAGCCACAATAGAGAACCAGTATGCTCTCTTTCTGAGTTAGACAAAACCTCAGGCTTCATCCTGTGTCTTTCTCCTTTACTTTTACACAGAATACTTCACTTCTGACACACTGGTCACCCACTATGTGGGAGCTTTCCCTCACCAAGCAATTCTCTGTGACAACAGTTGAGTGTCTACAATTGAACTCAGTTTTGATACCGTCTACCTGGAGTTAATGTCAGTTCCCATAGATTGAGGGCTCAGTTGCACAAGACTCTCCCCCCACCCACACACATTTCAGATGCTCATAAAAACTATTAGGTCCCAAGTTACTCACAACTTCTGTCTGATGAGGCTACAAATGAAAGGTTCCCATGACCTTCCCCCTCCATGGAGTCAATTATTTGCTAGAAAGGCTCATAGAACTCAGGGAAACACTTATTTATATTTACCAGATTCTTAAAGGGTATGACAGAGGAAACAGATGAAAGCCAGATGAACAGAAGCATAAGGAAGTTCTGGGAGGTTCTTGAGGTCAGTAGCTTCTATCCTCCATGCAATTGGGCTGCATTACCCTTCTCATATAGGGAATGTTTTCATCAACCTGGAAGCTCTCTGAACTCTATATTTTGGGATTTTTGTGGAGGCTTCATCATTTAGTCATTACCTATGATTAACTCCATTGTGAGCTCTTCTCTTTTCTCACAGAGAATGCAGATTGGAGCTAAAAATTCCAAGCTTCTCATCATGGCTTGGTTTTTCAGATGACCAGGCCCTACCCAGGAGCCATCCAGGAGCTCACCCAGAGTCACCTCACTGGAACAAAAGATACTGCCATTGCCCAGAAATTCCAAGGGTTTAATACCCCATGTCCAAGAATCAGTGTCAAAGACCAAATATTAGCACAAAGGATGCTTCCAATATTTTTATCAGGAATTTACAAGGATTTCAGGAGCTCTGTTTAGGGGCAGAAATAAATATATTTGTATTTCCTATTATCTCAGATTCTTCAAAGTAGTAAGCAAATACATGTGAATGAAATGAGATGGAATTTTCAGAGTGTCAGGTTAGCAAAAATTTGAAAGACTGACAATACCCTCTGTTGAAAGAAATGTGAAGAATTTTTCATGTTCCCATGTTATTTTCCTATGCATTCAAATGCCAGGTTTGGAAATGTGTGTTTCAGTGAAAGAGTGGAAGCCACCAGGCATACATTCCCTGTTCTATCACAATGTCAGCAGGACTATTTATGCAAACAGTCAGTTTTACTTCCTTCTTTCTTATTACCAAAAGGGAAAAAATCCACCCCAGCAAAACCAGTGGATCTTTGCACTGCACTTTGAATCCCATTTCTCTCAACTTTGCAAGAGTTTTACTCCAGTTCTTACCTATCCTTTCTGTGTTGTCACTCTCTCCCTCTCTACTGAGCAATGCCCATCAATGTAGAAATTTACCATAGTTTTGCTCATCTTAAAAATCCTTCTTTTGTCATTATCTGTGCCTCCATTTCCAGTCCAATTTCTTTGGTTCTCCTTACCTTAATCCTTGAACAACTCTTCTTCTACCTTTCTATTTCTACTTCTTTACATATCGTTCACCAATCTTTTTTTAGAGATTTATTTTTTTATTTATCTGACAGACAGAGATCACAAGCAGAGAGACAGGCAGAGAGAAGAAGGGAAGCAGGCTCCCTGCTGAGCAGAGAGCCTTATGCGGGTCTCAATCCCAGGACCCTGGGATCATGACCTGAGCTGAAGGCAGAGGCTTTAACCCACTGAGCCACCCAGTCGCCCTCATTCACCAATTTTTATTAATATTGTTGTCTGAGTTTTTTTAAATCATAATAATTTTAAATATTTATTATATATAAATACACATAATTTTGCAGACATGTATAAATATGATTATATATGTTGTTTATTTTCTCCCATAAGTGCTATTTTACTTGGTTTTCCTTTTTTCATTTCCTCTTCACTTGTCAAAAAAAAAAAAGTACATATAGGCATGGTGTATTTGTTTCTCTGGGAGATAAGTGTAAGTCTGTATACATATAAGTACATATGTATGCATGTATACGTATATGTGTATTCACAAAATATAAAAATACCTAGTCACTGATTTTTTAAAAACACGATCATGTTAATTATTTTTTAAAGCTTCCCTTTTTTGCTATCTAGTGATAGCAAAATCTCATAATATCTCACAATAGATATCTCACAATATCTAGTGAGAAATCCTCCCAGTCAAGCATCACTTGATTCATTCTTCTTTTTATGATTGTATAACATTACATGGTGCACATATACTATAGTTTATTCTGTGATCCCTTTGTTCATTAAATTATTTCATTTCTCGGCTATAATAAAGAGGTTACAAAAATATTCTTATTTCTTATGTATATCTATCAATCAATTAATATATATCATTGTTATGAACTGAATTTCCAGGAGTACAATAACAGTGAGTGAAGATATATGATTTTTTGTAGATTTTTCCAGATTGCTCTCTGAAAAGTCTCTAACACTTTACATTTCCACTAGCAACATATAAGCCCTTTCCTACAAATCACTTACAAGAATAGGTGATGTAGGTCCGGTTGATTATTATTACTCTGATGGATATAAAGCTACTTGTCCTGTTGTGTTTTCCTGAGTGTAATGAATTTTTCTCATTATCTTTTCTTAAAAATATTTATTTTTCTTAAGTTTTTTTTTAATAATTTGTCCAGACATGCTTTTTCCATTTTTTATTCATCTGTCAACTTGTTGGTGCTTTGTAGACTATATGTCTTCTTTTTTACATGGTTCCTAGCTTTAGGCTTTGTCTAATGATATTGTTAATGAATTTAACATTTAATATTTAAAAATTTTAACATAGCTGAATATATATACAATATGTATATGTATATATATTCCTTTTCTAGGCATCTTTCCATATCTTTATTTATACTTTCTCCTTTAAGACAAAAATTATAATCTTAATTATGAGTTTTCAAATTTAGCTAAGACTTCCCCTCCTCTTACCCAGGTGTATCATCAAATTTTATGAATAATCTATTTATTTTCCTCTTAATTGAACAGTCATGAATGCCATATATTGTGTTCTTTAAAATTCTAGAACTGATTGCTAGGTTCTTTGTTCTATTCCTCTGGTCTAGTAGTCTACTTCCAGGCTCAAAGCAAATGATTTTATTACAGTGGTTTTATTAGGATAATATGTTTAGATATTGAGTTCAATAAGTTCCCCCTTCATTGGTCTTTTTTATTTATTTCTTGTTAGTCTCTGGTATTCATCTGACCGTGTAAACTTCAAGATCCATTAATCCATCCAGCTTCCAGCAATATAAATTTTAGAAGTTTAATTGGAACATTCCTTATCAATTTAAGGAGACTTGTTTTTTTCTTTAAGATTTTGTTTATTAATTTGACAGAGAGAGCACACAAGCAGGGGGTGCTGCAGAGGGAGAGGGAGAAGTGGAGCAGGGAGCCTGACATGGAGCTGGATACCAGGACCCTGGGATCATGACATGAGCCAAAGGCAGACACTTAATCCATTGAGCCATCCAGTCATCCCGAGACTTCATATTTTTGTTAAATGAAGTCTTCTCATACAGAATTCAGTATGTCTTTCTATTGTTCGGATTGTGTATATATGACATATAACACGGTATCTTATTATCCAAAAATGTTAATATTCCTAAGTTGTCGTTTTTTGCTGCTTAATAGGTACTTTATTTCACACTTTCTTTAGATACTTTTCACAGAGTAGAGATTTATGGATATTTATAGTGAATCTAGCCACGAACTGAAGTCTCATCAATTTTTATTGTTTTGTTTTTCATCCCTATCATTCAAAGCTTTTATCATATCATCAGAAAAAAAAATATATTTTGACTGTTTTTTCCAGTGTTTACATCAGACATTTATTATTTTATTTTTTTTTAAGATTTTATTTATTTATCTGACAGAGAGAGACACAGTGAGAGAGGGAACACAAACAGAGGGAGTGAGAGAGTTAGAAGCAGGCTTCCCACTGAGCAGGGAACCTGATGCAATGCTGGATCCCAGGGTCCTGGGATCATGCCCTTAGCCAAAAGCAGAGGCTTAATGACTGAACCATCCAGGTGCTTATTATTTTAAATACTGAAATGCTTTACAGCATTTTCTAAAATCTCAGTGTAAACATTAAGTAAAATGAGAAACCCCTGCCTAATTTCTGGCTTTATTTCACATGTTTTTTGCATTTCAATATGTAGCATCATTTGCATTGATTTGGAAGTAGATAGCAGGTATTACATTTAGTTAAGAAATTTTGATAATACTTAAATTTTTAGAAGAATGTCCACCAAGTTGTTACCTTTTCAGCACTTGACATCATTTCTTTCATTTGTTCATACAAACTTTGTACACTTGATATTAAGTTATCACTGTTTCTTAGGTGAAACTTTGGTCTTGTCATAGCACACTCTTCTGATACCTTGTACAATTGCTTTTGCTGGTACTGTAATTGTGGTCTTAGCATTCCTATTAAAAAGAAGAGATTTTTAGTCACCATACATTGAATTTTATTGTTTTAAAAACTGTATGTTTTGAATAATTTATTCATCACGATTGTCCTTTACGGGCCTTTTTTTTTTTTAAAGATTTTATTTATTATTTGGAAGAGAGAACACAGGAGTATGGGAGAGGGGCAAAAGGAGAGGGAGAAGCAGACTCCCAGCTGAGAGGGAGCCTGATGTGGGGTTTGATCCCAGTATCCTGGAATCATGACCTGAACCAAAGGCAGATGCTTAACTGACTGAGCCACCCAGGCGCCCTTGGGTTATTTTTAATCATGTTTTGTTACTAATGTTTGCATCTTAGTCTGTTCTGGCTGCTATAACAACATATCACAGACTGAGTAGTTTATAAAGAGTAGAAACTTATTGCTCACAGTTCTGGAGGCTGGGCAGTCCAAGATCAAGTTGCCAGCATGGTTGCCTTCTGGTGAGACCTCTCTTCCCGGTTCAAAGCTGGTGACTTGAAATGTCCTCACAGCCACAGATCTCCCTGAAACCCCTTTTATAAGGACACTAAATGCATTCATGAGGATTCCATCCTTGTGATCTAATAACCTCTCTGGTGTCCCCCCTTTTAATACCATTATTTTGGGGGATTAGGGTTTCACCAAATAAGTTTAGGGGTGCACAAATATTCCCACCACAAACGTTTGCATCTTTATGTCAACTAGGGCCTTGTATTGTCTAAACTGCTAGAATTAACTGGTCTTTGGTCTTGATGCTATTTTTAAAGGTGGATCTTCAGTAACTTTTCCACTGTTTATGATAAATGGTCTAATCCAGTATTTTGATTTTGGGGGATTTTGTTAATTTTAATTTTTTGGAGAAATCATTCCTCCTGGCATTCATTCATTCATTCCAGAATTATCTTACAATTGGGGTGCCTGGGTGGCTCAGTGGGTTAAAGCCTCTGCCTTTGGCTCAGGTCATGATCCCAGGGTCCTGGGATCAAGCTCCACATTGGGCTTCCTGCTGAGCTTCCCTCTTTCTCTCTGCCTGCCTCTCCGCCTACTTGTGATCTCTGTTTGTCAAATAAATAAATAAAATATTTTTAAAAAGGAATTATCTTATAATTATTTTAATCACATCAATACCTGCTATTTACAATCCTTTCCTTATCATAGTCATGCTTCTCTCCTTCTTTATCTTTTAAATTTTTTCCCGGTTTCATTATTATATAATTGGTACACAGAGAACTACACACAATTAATATATACAACTTGGTGAGTATGGACATAAGTATACATTCATGTTGCATTCATCAAAATCCAGGTAATGAGTATATTTATCACCTACAAAAGTTTCTTTGTGTCTCATTGTGGGGTTTTCGTTACCGTTGTTATGATAAGAATGCTTAACAGGAGATGTACTCTCGACAAATTTTTAAGTACCTGATACCTATTGATTCCTTGGAAGTTGAATACAAATCTCTTAGCTTCCTTCCTGGCAGAGGTGGCTCCATTGTGAAGCTAAAAGAAGTGAAGTTTCAGGTTCCTCTGGCTTCTTTGGCTCCATTTAAAACCCTGGGAGAGGTCAAGCAAAGTGTTCACACACATTTTTTTTTTTTTTTGGTAAATTTTGCAGATGTGAGCTTAACTTCAATCATTTAATAATGTTATTGCTTTCCATTCTAAACTTTCCTTCATCACATTCCCCCTGTATTAAGTGTCTTTGCAAAAGTTGAGGACATTTTTGGCGATCAGATAAATTGAGTTGGAAATATATTTAGTAAGGTTTATGGGAGATATCTATATGATTTTCATTCTGTTCCATGTAATATTATGCTGACCATTTGGAACTAGTAATTGCTACAAATAAGTTCTAATGACTGTTGGAAGAGGTCTTCAAGAGGATTTAATGGCAGGTTGACCTTTGACCTGGACCCAGGCAATTGGAGGCTCCTTATTACCTTCTCTGTCCTTGGAATGTATGTTTTGCCCAACAGTTCTACAATGAGAGCCATTTTCAATGACATGCCTGAAAGAACAGTGTGTGGTTGAGACCCTCAGGATAATATATGTAGCTGAATCCAGTTAAAGCTTCCGTATAAACTTCTAAAATTCTCAGGGCAGATGCAGAGATCTACCCATTTTGAGGCAACCCAACATAAGCTTTGTAGATAAGTTCCCTTGTTTATGAAACCTGCCACCCACCAATCTGGAGTGGCCTGCTTCTATCTTTGGTGTCTTCTTGCCCTCCATGTATGGATGCCAATTTCAGAGTTCACCAATGAAATTCCTGAAATATTCCAACAATAACTAATTTCCATTCATCATTTCAATTTTTAATTTCACATTCTTTTTCCTTTAAAAATATCCCCCGGGGCACCTGGGTGGCTCAGTGGGTTAAAACTCTGCCTTCGGATCAGGTCATGATCTCAGGGTCCTGGGATCAAGTCCCACATTGGGTTCTCTGCTTGGCAGGGAGCCTGCTTCCTCTCTCTCTCTCTCTCTCTCTCTCTCTGCCTGCCTTTCTGCCTACTTGTGATCTCTGTCCGTCAAATTAAAAAAAAATAAATTTTAAAAAAAGTCCCCCAAGTTATATGTTTCAGGATCTGCAAAACCTGTTCAGTATGCTTTTCTTTGTGTTAAAAATTGTTTCATTAAATTATTGCTCCCCATATGTATATATAACAAATAAGACACATAAATCTAACAAATAAGATTTGACTAATTCAACTAATTCAAGACTAAATCTTAGAATTAGATTTAATCCAAATCTAAAAGAGTCATATTTTTAAACAAAATTTTAAACAAAATAGAAAAAAAAAAAGAGTAAAATTTTTGAACAAAATAGAAGAGAATAGAATAGAGTAATAGATGCTGCAATAATGATACAGCCAAATGTCCACAGGAGCAATATAGAAGGAAGCAGCAAATCTGCTCCAGGAAATTGGACACAATTCAGTGTGAATATCATACATGAATTCAGGTAGGATAGAAACGGAAGCCATCTAAGACAGAAAACGGCATGATCCATAGAAGAATAGAAGAATTAAAGGTACATGTTCTAATGGTGTCTTAAGTCAGAAATTATAGATTTTTTCCAAGAATTTGCAAGTCAGTGTTTACTTATAGTTATTCACTAGATCAGACATTGATTTATATAATTTGATGGAATCTATTATAATCAACAAGACACCTAAGGCACTTGCAGCATTTTAAATAAGAAATAGCAAATTTTCATCCAACACAGGAATAAAAATAAACTTGTTTTTCTGGACTATTCAACTCAATAATTAAGGGCAATTTCAATAACTGTCTTTGGAGAATAGCCCTCTCTGGAAAAAAAAAGACTATTGTTTCCTAAACCATAGAAATATAATTTCCAGTGCTCAAGAAAGTCATTTGAAACAACTGTGTAGATTCCATGCTTGGCTTATCAAGAAATGTCATACTGAAAAAATATCATGTATTTATTTGATAACATAAACCAACATAATGTACGTTATAAAGGATATTTTGATTTAATTTTCGAAAACCATCTTATGTCTTAATAATGAATTTTGTCATCTGTTTATTTGGAACCCAACTAATTTTTTTTCACTTCACTAACTTGTATTTTTTTAATATTTTATTTATTTATTTGAGAGAGACAAAGAGAGCAGGGAGGGACAAAGGGAGAAGCAGACTCCTTGCTGAGCAGAGCCCGGTGTGGAGCTTGATCCCAAGACTCTTGGATCATGACCTAAGCTGAAGGCAGATGCTTAATTGACGAAGCCACCCAGGTGCCCCTATTTATTTTTTTTTTCTTTTTGAAGATTTTATTAAATACCAGTTAGTTAATGTACAGTGTATTAGTTTCAGGTGTAGAAGGTAAGGATTCATCCCTTCTATACAACATCCAAGTGGACCAGATTAATATTAAAGATTTTTAAAAATTTAATCATTTGAAATGTTTTAAAATAATTTATGACTTTCATAATTGCATACAACTGATTTTTATTGATTACATAATTATAAACATTTCATTTAGAATAGGTCACCTTTTATAACTTAAAAAAATCCTCAATAAAAAATTCTACTTCCATGTCTGTCTGATATGGGATGAGATATCAGCAATAGTGGTTATGAACATGAAAAGTTTCTTCCAAATCTTGAGTTCCTAAGTATTGTTATATTTTCAGTGCTGTTACAAGAAACATATATTCAGAATTATAATTTTTTTACATATATTTATTTTTATGGTCACTTTGTGGCTTTGCCAAAATCCATTTTTTTCTACGTAAACTTGAGTTCTGTATCATCATTAGTGCTGTAGCTTTTCACAGTAGTGCAGTTCTGATTATTCTTTCTGTGCAAAAATAGCTGCTTTTGTAAATGAAATGCTTGATATAGTAACTTTATTCTTTAAGTGACTCATGCATGAATTCATGAAAGATCCATTTTAAAATTCAAGACACCAGTGATTTTTGAAATCTATTTTGGAGATATAATACACCCACCATCCTATAAAATTTTAAGATGTAGAATCAAGTGATTCTACTCCAAGAACTTTCTTTTACATTTTTGCAAAAACTGAACACTTTATTATTATATTTATTGAACCCTATCAGTAGGGTAGGTACAGAAATATACATAAAAATAGATAAAGTCCTCATTCTGTGGATTCTCATTGGACAATAAATCCAGACATATTTATTTTTCAGATGAATTTAATTTGTTTTTTATCACTTTCCATTATATTATTGAACTTATATTGAATTCTTTCATGCTAATCAAACATTAGACAGAATTAAGGAAGACACATTTTCTCAAGAAAAAAAAACAGTTTCTAAGATAAAAGTATATATTTAAAGTTTTTTTTCATTACTATCACCAAACGTTTCTATCTTTTATTAATTCATTTACCAAATTATTTTCAGTGGCATTTTTGTAGAATCTTAAAGTGATTCAAAATCCTTTTCTGCTCCTTTGAAAGATAGAGTTAAGGGTCACCTGGGTGGCTCAGATGGTTAGGTGTCTGCCTTTGGCTCAGGTCATGATCTCAGGGTGCTGGGATCAGCCCCATGTCTGGCTCCCTGCTCAGCCAGAGCGTGCTTCTCCTTCTCCCTCTGCCTGCCACTTCCCCTGCTTGGGCTTTCTCTATCTCTGTCAGATAAATAAAATCTGAAAAAATAAAATAAAATATAGAGTTAATAGTATCGGCAATAAAAATGGAAGAATATGATGGAAATGTAAATATGGTAACATTTGATAATAATGATTTTTTTCTATTTCCAAAAAGTTTTTGACTATGAACTAAATTTGTTCTGATTGGAGAATAAGACGTGTGTAATGTGTACTACATCCACTTAAAGAGATGTTTATGTGCAGGATTACACAGCCGTTAGTGGTGATTCACTGAAACACGAATCCAGTCACTCAATTCATTTCAGGTACCTTTTCCACTAGGACTCTCAGTAATGGTCAGCTCCACAGTCAGGAAAAATGTAAGCCAAGGAATCAAGGACAAGGGTCAAATGTGAGAGGCAGTGAGACAACCAGACTGAGAGACACAGAGACTCTTGAGACAACTGTGCCAGGAAATAAGGAGGTAGGGTTAATCAGGAGCAGATTATGGAGGGCCTTAAATACCAGCTTTAAAGCCAATATTAAAGGCCAGTCTCTCAATCTGTACATTCCTCCCTACCTGTCACGATCTTTCACACCATCATGAACAAACATAAGCTCCTAGATGATACCTGAAAAGATTAATAAAACTTCCCAAAGTATCCAAATTATTTGGCACCCTGCTAAGCTAAATATTGCTAACTCTAGGGCTTAATTTTCATTTCCTTTTGTTCTTTTGTTGTGCATAATATATTCTTTGTAAGCAATAAAGTCATATGAGGAAAATAGAGCATGTTAGATATCAAGAAGAAATAAAGAAAAACTTAGGAAAAAAGTAGTGATAGGAACAGAAACTGAGGATTTTTTAACACAGGAAATAATCTTGCCTAAATGTTATGTTTCCAAGAATGCCTGAATGTGACGGTTAATATTGTGTGTCAACTTGCCTGGGTGATGGGTGTCCAAGATTAGGTTTAACATTATTCTCCATGTAACTGTGAGGGTGTTCCTAGATGATATTGACTTTTGAATCAATAGACTGAGAAAAGAAGATTGCCCTCCCCAATGAGGGTGATCCTCACCCAATCCACTGAAGACCTGAATAGGGTAAAAGAGAGAAAAATAAAAATTCCCTTTCTCTGATTAGTTTTGAGCTGAGATATTGCTCTTTTCCCCTTCTTCAGACTGAAACTGAAAAATCAGCTCTTCTTGGATCTCAAACCTATCAACCTTCTGTCTGGAACTTATACTATCTGCTCTTCTGAGTCTCAAGTCTTCGGACTTGGACTAAAATTATACTACCAACTTTCTGAGTCTACAGCTTGCCCACTGCAAATCCTGGTACTTCTCAGCCTCTATAACCACATGAGTCTATTCCTTATGATAAATTTCTGATAGATATAATAGAGATATAAATGATAGAGACAGATGATATACATTAGATATTGATAGATCTTCAATTGTTCCTATTTCTTGTATAACCCAGACTACGACAATCTTATTTGCTGGATTATCTGATGCCTATAAAAGGGTGATTAGCATTATCTTTTTACTGAACTTTCTCAAGTCTTTTATTAGTCTAAATGCATGGATTTTTTTAATGGTGCAAAAAATTAAAAAGTGAGACATTTAGTCAATTTAGAATTTTTTTTTCTATCACCTGTTAGTTTTTTTTTTTTTTTTTTTTTTGGCTAATCTAATGAATTGTTTAGCTGAAACAATATTAGCAGCCTTATTTTAAGAGACCTGAAGACCTAGGGATAGGCATAGCTATGGTGACATGTCAAACTTGACTCAAGGTTTCTCTTGATTCCTCCCACTCATTTGTCCATAGTGATGTAAATTTTGCTGTCCTCAGTTCTTTCACCTACCTAGGCTGGCTGGGTCACACAGGGGACTATTATCACCACCCAGGCTGTGCCAACAATAGCAGCTTTTCTTTGGCATTGGAGACAAATACGGATTTATCCTGCTAATTGAATAATTTATTTTGCTTGAACTCAACTTACCTTACTACATCAGTGGTAAGATACAGAATATCAACGGCTATTTGTGAGTTTAGATGGAAAAGAACTAAGAAGTTATTTATCCAGCTTTGTGTTTAGTTATCAGACTTGCGAGTTTTCAAATAAAACAATAGAGAAGGGAGAAAGAGAGGAGGAAATGTGAAACTCCCTGTGATCTTCTCCAGCTTTCCAGACTTGGGCCCTAAATGCTACATGATAATAAATCATGTATTCATCTGTCTTCATCTTTCGGTATGCTCACCTCTCAGAATCCTCACTTAATAGGGCCTCAAAGTTCAGCTCCTATGAGTTTATTCATATTTTCATTAAACATAAATTATACAATCATTATTCCTGTAAGTAAACAAATCATGGCATTCAGGAACACTGCATGTAAAGAAGCCTGCATCTCAGAAAAGAAGATAATTGACCTCAGATGGTTTAAATGAATACACTTAACAGAACTTATGTCATTTATACTTGGATTTCAGTGGCCGTGTAAGTTCATGTGGCTAAACCTGAAATCAGTAGTGTGGGAAATAGACCCTACTCTCAGAGAAATGTGGCAAGGGCAGGAAAGAAAATGATTATAAATGAAGAACATAAATAACTTCAAGCAGTTCCCACTTAATTTTTCTATTTGTTATCATAAACAATGCAATGGATTGTAAATATGTTCTGGTTTGCGTAGCTAAGAGTTTATTTTGGGCATATACACCTATATTTGGAGTGGCTAGATTATGAGGTATAAAATTCAACACACAAAGCAGTGTTGATTTATTTGCAAAAAATTGTTTTACCAATATACATCTTCCTCAATTATTTGTCTGCCTTTAGTTTGGGGTCAAATTAGGAAGGTAAAAATGATATTCCATAGGTTGTTTTATTTGAATTTCCATGAATATATATCAGGTTAATTATCTTTCAAGTATTTATTGTTCTTTTAACAAAATGATTGAAAATAAAAAATGCTAAAGAGTAAGGAAATGTTTTTAAGTGAAAGAATAAACATTTAATAAGTAACTTAAAATAGCCAAGTAATGATATTTTTGGCTATTTTTGTAAGATTTGTAAATAATCAAACCATGCTTAATGGTAAAGATGAAGTCTCTTTGAGTGACTTGTTTGTGTTATTTTAAGGAAAAACTGTAGCACAGATATTGGTTATTGTCTGGTAGAAGCTGACAAATAACCACCCTCATTAATTCACTCAAAAAATATTTATTGTAGCAGTCAGTTTCCATTTGATAAAGAAACAGCAGGAAACAAAAAATTTCCCAACCAAGTAACTTACCTTAAAATAAACATGTAATAAAATATATAGCAGGTTTTTTTTCAGAAAAAATTAAATCAAAAAAGTGAAATAAGGATCTGGGGGTAGAGGTAGGAGTATGGACTCACAAGTTAGATAGCTCTCAAGGGCAGATAAATGCCCTTGCCTTCCTGTTGGCTATTAGTTTTTATCCCTGAGATCTTACAGGAAGATGGCCATTATTTCATCTTTCTCTGACCCTTTCCCCATTTTATCTGTCCTACAACCCCACTCTTATATTCACCATTCAAACATATATTTTATTAGGGATAGCCCTTTATCAAAGTCTGGCATTAAGTAAAATAGAGGAGAAAATGTATATCCAGTGATATTTATATAAGTTTTAAGAATACCTGAGTGTATATCAGCAGTACTGCTTAGATATTTATGTGTACCAAAACTTCTCAAACCTTGACCCAAGGCTGTAAAAAACACATTTATTTATTTTCTTTGATCATTCATTATGAGATTCTACAAGACTAACATTCTTTATCAGAACATAATCTGGTACTTGAATTTGAGAGAATCGTGATCAGTTGTCTTGTCCTCTGTGTTGCCCCTATGTTTTAATTTAAGGATAACAATCAAATTGCAGGTAGTTTCCTGGAGATTAATGATCATGCAGGAGGCATCCATGTCCCTGGGACCTATATCTAATCATTAATCCTACAGAAGTGTAAGGTACGGAAGTCATTATCACCACCATCAAATGGCAATTCTTTTTTCTTTCAAGTAAGTACTTACTTTATTTCAAGTTGATGAAAAAGGTCCAAGATAGACATTCTGTAGGCAGAAGGACTCTATTAGTTTACTAAACAAGGAAATAACAGACAAGAAAAAACCTGGGCAGGTAGTGCTATAAATCTAACTCAACAGAAAGGAGTTTTAAATTCAGTAAAGTATACACTAAACAAGGGTAAGTTAAGTGTTCTCCATCACCTGCCATTCTCATATGTTTGGATCATGCTTATTTTCCTAATCAGTGTATTGTTAATAAAAAATGCTTTAATTCTTTATGAGATTTTCATCAGATTCAATATGTCTTATCCTTAATGTCTTCAAATTGCCATATAATCTTTGGAAATAGGTATAAGCCTACTTCTCCATTAATAGTCCCTTTTTCTAAATACCTAGTAAATTAGCGATGAACTCAAACTTTTATAGCAACACTTATTATTTCAAGTGGAAAAAAAAACCCATGTAGAAAATTAATTAATTCTTTTATTCAACATATATCTACAAGCATCTACTAAGTGCTAGACACTCTTCTAAAAACAGAGCTAGGGCTGTGAAAAAGAGAGACACATTCTTGTCCTTAGGAGTATGTATCATTATGAGAAGAAGTGGATTGAATAATAAACATATGAATAATATATGGAGGAAAAGTACCATGCATACAATTAAACAGACAATGATTTAGGGTGGGGTAGAATTTTAGACAGGAAGTTCATGGAAGGTTCTCGGAAATGATACTTGAGTACTCCTAAAGAAAATAAAAGAGCAACCTATATAAAGATACAAATTAGAGGCTTGCAGGAAAAAAA